>JAJIYU010000536.1:0-50260 GCA_030144865.1 Tinospora cordifolia
GATCTTAAATGTTAAGAAAAGGAAAGTTTTTGTGTTAGATGGCATGTTAAAAGAAATCAAGAGTATATATCAATCGTAAAAGAAGCATTTTTTTAGATCTTTTAAAAAAAAAATAAAAAGAGATATGGGGAAGTAGGAAAATTTGAAGAAAAAAAAATTAAGAGTATGGTAATTAAATAAAATAATCCAGTGAAATTTATTTAGATGCACTTTTTTTTTACTTATATATATATATATATATATATATATATATAATTTTATAAATAAAAAGTTTTCCAATTTTTTCTATATCCTAGATTTTAGACCTTTTAAACAAATTCTTTAATTTATCATTCCAATTCCTAATTTTTACTTTTAATTGCACTTATAAATTTTTTTAATAATTTAGTAATTTAATTATATTAAGAGCTATAATATATAACTCTGTTCTAATAAAAATTATTTGGGTGTAAATTTTTTTTTTTCCCTTCTCGAAATAAATTTTGTGGTTGAGTTTAAAACTTCAAACTATATTTTAAGGGTGGTTTCAATTTTTTGAAGGACCTATCGTTGTAATGGATGAAGGTGAGGCTAAATCTACATTACCGTTGTTTGTGCTCTAAAATTGTTGTTTCCTCTTTCTGCAATTTGCGTCTGTGCGTTGAATTGAATCCGTTACATTTGGCATTAATTCCTCTTATTTAAGAGACATTTTCTGAATCATAATTAAAAATATACTGTTTTGTGTCACTCGGTCTTTGCTCTGTTTTTTTTTGTGCTTGGTTTGAATTTCTGACTATGTCCATCACTTTGTTTGTCTTTTTGTATTATTTTCCTTTTGTGTGGTTCGTTGGAAAGCTGACTTCGTCTGTTTAAAATTAATTAATGATTCGTCTAGATGTATTGAAAGGCGTACGTTGAAATGTCCACGCCACGGGAAAGGGAAGGCTCATGAGTCTTGGTGTGACTTTTTTATTTAATTAATCTAAAATAAATATACATTTAGAACTCAACGTGGAGTTGAACTTAGCCCATCAGCGGGACAGGGTACCATGACCAAGTGCTTGGTGGTGGTGTGACTTTGTAGTGTGTTTTGGATTGGTACAAATCTCATCGTCTCATGAGACATGATCTGTTGAGATTACCCATATATAAATAGACTGCTATCAGAAATTAATGAAAATATTTAAATATTTTTAATTCATTGTCTTCTTCTGGAGCCACCCTATTCAAAGCTTGAATTGGGATAATCAGTAGTTACAGAATAGCTTCCTTGACATCAACTCATTCGTCATTTCCGAATTACAGAGGGTTCATGTCAAGATTTTCGGTTTCTACCGTGTTGCTTCTCTTCTGCTTCCATGTCTTTCTCGTTTCGCTATTCGCTAATTCTCAACCTCAACCTCCAGCTCCTTCCACCGATCCATCCGAAGGTATCCACTTCATCATCATACTCGTCATTTTCGTTAATTTCATCTTCATATATAATTAGTACAAATTACTCAACAGAATATATAATTACATCAGATTGTTCTTAATTAATTGTTATGATTTCGTCGGAATCGCTTGCTACTTCTGCAAATAATTTCTCTCAGCATTTTTAATTGGACTTCCAACTACAAAGTTAAAAAAAAAAGAAAAAGACTTGCGATTGGTGAGAAGCCGTTGAATTTGAACAGTGTTCAACGTTAACAATCGAGATCGGCTTCTCTTCCTCTTAATATTAATATTAAGTCTTTCTTTCAGAGATCGCACCTCAAATTTTGGAATTATTCAAACCCTACGCCACCGATTCCACTTGAAATCGACCCTAAATGTCATCGTCGGCCATATCCTCTTCATAACGATCTTTAATAATAATATTATTAAAAAATAAAAAGATTTCAATGATCGATGGTAGGAGCGCGGCTAATTTTTATTTTGTGTTAATTGTTCATCAACAGTGCGGGCTTTGAACAGTATTTTTCAGAGATTTGGAATATCGGCTTCTAACCGGTGGAATATAAGCGGAGAACCCTGTAGCGGACTTGCCATAGACTCCACCACCCTCGACAGCCCAGATTACAATCCTGCAATCAAGTGCGAATGTTTTCAGAACAACGGAACCACTTGTCATATTACCCAATTGTAAGCTATTCCTCAAAAAAACCTTGGATTGATTTTGGGCTTGGGCGTGGACTTGATTGAGTCCGAAAATCTGATATTTGTGGCCCATTTCTTAGTTCACTTCAGCTTGAGTTGACTGACGCCTTCTTTTCTCTGTCTTTTTTTTTTTTTTCTTTTGGGTGGGTGGGGGGGTTAAAAAAGGAAAATATTTTCATTGAACGTGGTGGGACCGTTTCCGGAAGAGATCAGAAACTTCCCCTTCCTCTTCAATTTGTAAGCATTTTCTTATGACTTCAAAAAAAAAAAAATATGTGGAGGAAATATTTTTTTTCTTAATATTTTTTTAAAGCTAATAACCCCTTTTTCTTTTTTTTTGAAAAATTTATTTTCCTTGTAGGAACTTGGGGAGGAATTATATCACAGGACCTTTGCCAACATTCATCGGCAACCTAACACGTTTGCAATACTTGTATGTAAATTGCCATTTCTTTCTATTTTTGGAATACACTATCCGTAATAATGTTAAAAAGTTGGATAAATCATGTGGCTTCTCTGTTTTTATTTATTTATTTTTTTACAATAATTTTTATAGCATTGTCTAAATAATTGATCCATCAAGAAAACCATGTGTAAATAATTATTTTAGCTTAAAATAGTAAACCATTTGTGCTTAATTAAAATTAACTTAATACAATTATGGAGTTGTTACCAGAAATTATATAAAATTGTTTCACATTTTGTAATATTACTGTTAGACAATCTTATATGAAATAATTTATTTTGTTATTATCTGAGATTTTGAATCTTTAATAGTTCAAATTCAATTCAAGACTCATATTGGATAAAATATCTATTGTTTAAATTTAAAAAAGTCCTCTTTTTGAACATTCCTTTCGTGCGCATATGTCAAGTAATCTACACCTTGAAAACAAACGACCCCTCCATTTTTATATATAGAACTAGCTTAGACTTGATGAAAATCATTTTGGCTCTTAAAATTTTTTTATAAACAAAAATGAAGCAACTTTTAAAGTTAAATTGTTGATTAAATTCCACTTGAAAAACAACATAAAAAAAGGGAAAGGAAAAGGGTTGAGATTGGAATATTAGCCCTTTGTTAGAGTTTTTTTTTTTTTTTTGCTTTTTTTTTTTTTTTGGTCATAACAAACATTGGTCATTGTTGTTAAGGCATTAAACCTACACAAAAAGCCTCCGTAAGGTGAGGCAGGTCTTAGCCATAGCATAAAATAACCAGTTAGAGGTCCTTGGATAATTATTTATTTATTCTAGTCCTTCACACACACACACACACACACAAATATATATTTTAATAAATAATGTATTTTTTTTATTGATTGAGGGTTTAAAAATAAAATTTCCCAAGCCCACCAAAAAAGAGAAATTTTAAACATCCTCACATGGCCCGTAGATTACTGCTAGGTGCTTGTAGGGGAAGGGGAGATAGACGCTTAAACAATGGCTTGAAAATGCAGATATTAGTCGCTTAATTTTTTATTTATTAGTTGTAATTATAATTCAAATTTTATGATTGAGTTCAAAATAATAAGCTTTTTCTCTAATTTTATTTATTGTCTTATTTTTGAATTCCATTAGGAGCGTTGGCATCAATGCATTGTCAGGAGAGCTTCCTAAAGAACTTGGAAACCTTACAAATCTAATGTTATTGTAAGTTCTGTATAATTTTTTGTTTTTTGTAGTCTTCATTGTTTGAGTAGCTTTACTGAAACAAAGATATTATCTCGACAAGGAATTCTTGTCAAACACACCCAACAAAGCTTAAGATGGCTAGCCAATCTAATTGAATCTTGTGGTTCCACGCACTTGATGATGAGGATTCCAAAAATAAGTTAAGTTTCATACGATGGCACCAATAGTTATTTGTTTAGACCATCGATCCTCTTAATAAATAACATTTACCTTATACATTTAGCTGTAGGCAAAGAGAGGCTTGACAAAAGTAGCAATTGTGTCATGTGTTTATCTTGATGCGTCATTCATTTTTTGTTTGGTTCTTTCTGCAGGGCTGTTGGAACAAATAATTTTACAGGGTCCTTGCCATCTGAACTTGGAAAGTTGACTAGTTTGGAACAATTGTATGACTATCTTTGACTCTTTGTATGTATATATATAGTTGTACATAACGCAAAAGATGTAGCATTTTAATTTTCTACTCGGTAGCAAACAAGTTAGTGGCAATTGAAATAAGGTCACTCACCTAATGTTACTTCATGTGTGCTTCCATTATAAAATGAATCATGAGACAATAACTTCCTCAAAGAAGACACAGAACCTTTAATATCAAACACGCTTTGTACAAGTGGTTAACAATTATAGGATACATAGGTTGATGTCTATTTGAAGTGTCATTTGTCATGACATGAATGCCAATGTCTATACATTATGATTTGATCCTCTATTAGAAGTAGTTTTATATGGCATTGTCGGGCTTACTAGCTATCAACTATAGTTTTTGAGTCTGATAGTTTCTAACATAATATAGAGCCTTATCTTTACAAGGACTCTCTGTTTCAAGTCTTATTGGTAGCATGTGCATGTTTCCCATTTTGCATTTCCTCTTTTTCTTTCTTCTAGTTCTTCACCATATACAATACCTTCTACCAAAATAAAGCCCTTGCATATTATTTTGTTTGTCAATTTCACATGAAGAGCCTCAAGAGATAGTTTCATACATCCTAGTTGAGGCCATAGTTTCAATGGATCTGAAGTTACGAATGGGGTAAAGTAATAATGTGTCATATTTCACTTTCACTTTTGAAAAAAATTATCTTATGCCCAGAGCATAAAGTGATTTCCTTTTAATCTTTTAATTTAGGGCCATTTTGACAGAGTTTTTGCACTATTATGAGATTGCATTGCATAGGGGCAAATCTTGGATTTTATAAAAACACACACTCACGCTTATTGTATATAATTTGAAATGTTTTTAGTCAAGTAGTTTCTAGCATTAGGCTATATAAGAGTCTATATATATATATATTCTAGGGATAGGATGAGAAATAAAAAAATTCTTCGTCCAAGAAGCTTTTTAGAAATAAGTTTAGGCATTTAATAGTCTCAACCAAGTTCAAGGAATCCATCATAGACTAAAAGTTAGACTCTCATAGGTAGAAACTTTGTGGTAACTCAAAGACAAGTGGTCAGTTTTCTAAACCTGAATGTTGCTCTCTCGTAATCTGTTATGCATGTCATGTTTGCTTAGAGTTTTTAAGCAATATTTGTTTTCCATACATACTTGTTCGATGGAGATCTGAGGATGATGATCATTTATCATTTTAAATAGGATAACAAGTTCTACAATTATGCGCAAAATTACAAATGACAATGACATGGTAATATGTTTAATTTATTTATTGATTTGTTGATATTACTGTTATAATTATATTATCTCCTTTTTTGTGAATGCATGAAAAGATAATTATGAAAATTGGACCAATTTTAGATATAAATTATATGTTTCCTATAACAACAAATGGAAGATTTTTTTCTTTAGTGCGGATGTGTTATCATTCATTGAAACCTAATAGCCCATAATGGTGCATACTTCCCATGCAATGCACAAAGTAATTTATATCCCTATGCAAATACACAATATTCATCCTTTATTTAGGTTTGTGACTAAGGGATCCCCAGGAATCATATTGCATTACTAGTTTACAGCCTTAAGTCACATTCTAATCTTACCTGAATGAGTTAACTACATGTAGTAATGAGTCAGCACATTAGCTTTATTGTAAATACTATTAAAACAAAGTTTCATTTCTAGTTGAATAGATTTCTACATACACCTTTAAGTCTACTTAGCCACTAAACCCATTAGTCTTTCAAGAAGTAAACCAATTATATGCGGAACTCTGACTCCAACAAACTTATTAGTTCATATAAAAATCTCTAACTTTTTCTTATGTCACATAAAATCATCCACACCAACAAACATACGCATATGAATAATTTTGATGATATATATGCATATTATCAAATTCTATATAATTTTTTTTTTTGTTAGAAACAATTTTCTAGATTCTATTTGCACCGAAGAACTCAAACCATCTTTAATGACTAAGATATATTATTTTACTAATTTTTATATTTACTTCCATCGTTTCAATTTATTTATATATTAAATATACATTTAATACCCAAAAATTATAATCTTGGTTTTGAAATATCTGGAATTCAGATTTTTGCAATTCTATGGTTCCTAATTGTATTTTCATTCAAGTTCATTGGTTTTCAAATGCTTGTACCATTGTCAATAATACTAATTGACACAATTAAATTACATATTCATGATCTATACAGTGAGAGTTCTAGGGTAAAAATTTTAAATATTTTAAAAGTATCATTTTAAAAAACATTGCAAAATACCATTTGTATCTTAAAAACATTGCAAAATACCACTCTCATATCTTGTTTCAATAATACTCTATTTAATTATTAACAACACAATTTTCTTTATTTAAACAACCATACAATTTTATTTCACTTACTTTGGTCATCACTCTTACATATAACACCTTGGAGTGGCTTTGGTTGTCATAAAATTTTAGATATAAATTTTATGACAGTAGTTTTATCATCCTATTGATTAGTCCTTAGCTTGTATTAATTCTTTCAAAAGAATTAATTTCACGGGTCACGTTTTTATTTTGTTAGGTACTTTGACAGTTCTGGAGTTAGTGGTGAGATCCCTCCTTCATTTTCCAGCCTTCAAAGCTTAAAGACAGTGTAAAGGACTTCTTTCTATTTAATGCTTCTGTACAGATTTATGTATCTTGAATTGTTAGATAGTGAAGGCAGAACAGTTAGAAAAGCATGCCCTCACTAATGCTTCCTTATGTTGAACTAATGGGGAAAAAAAACTCTTGGTTTTGCAGGTGGGCATCAGATAATCAACTAACTGGGAAAATACCAGACTTTATGGGAAATTGGAGTAAGCTCGAAGCATTGTAAGATTTAAGAGCGAGAAGCATTGATTAATATGAAAAAAAAAATGTTAATTGATGTAGATTTATTGCACTATGTTTAAGATACCAGACTTTCTCATTTTCGAATTCACTTTTTTGAGGTTCTTATGCTGCCTACTAAATTCCTTTGGCTTTGCCTTGCAGGCGGCTTGAAGGAAACTCATTTGAAGGTCCAATACCTTCTACATTTTCTAATTTAACATCATTGACTGATTTGTAAGTTCCATAATTCAATGCTATTACTGATTTCACCATATACAAATGTATTTTCGTTTGTTTATGAGATCTTAGCTTTACATATAACGAAGCAGGTACATTGATGTGTTTGCACTAGCTGCTGTCACTAGTTATGCATAGGCAATGGAAGGAAATATATAACTTCAATTTCTAAAATATACTATGTTTTTTAAATGCTATTACATCTAATTTTTTGATACTAAAAAGCAGAAAAAAAAATCCAGTATCATTGCAATTTCCAATGTGATGAATCACAGTAAACAATATTTGTCATGTTAAGCACAATAAAATCTTGCTTATTTGTCATGTCATATCATTTATTCTTCAAGTATTCAAACCTCATAGCATTTTGACCGCTGATCCTAATTTCAACTGAAGGAGCTTATCATCTGGTTGAAGATAGTGGGAGTGACAGGCAATTGAAAAGGATATTACATGTGGAAACTTAAGAAAGATATGTAATAATTCCCATGTCCTTATTAAGATTTTCCATGTGGAAACTTAATATCACTAGCAAACAATATTGATTAGCTAGAGCTTGAGTTCATCCTTCTTAGTCAAGTTCTATGATAGGGGTTGGTCTTGCAAACCTTTAATCACCAGAATTGAGCATGATTTCCCATCTGAAATTATATATAATATATACTTTTGTTCAAATTTTAGTTTACTGACCATAAATTAAACAGGCGAATAAGTGATATATCAAATGGAAGCTCCTCTTTGGCATTTATAAGGAATATGAGGGCTTTGGTTACCTTGTAAGTGAAGCCATCTCTATCAATTTTTCTATTAATAGTTTAAGTTGGCATGTTCTTTTATCTTCTGTCTTTATGTTTTTAGAAAGATTACAATTATACATATCTATGCTATCATGCAGAATCCTGAGGAATGACAACATCTCTGATACCATCCCTTCTACCTTGGGAGAGCTCCAAGGCTTGTTGCATTTGTAATATTTTTTATTGTTTTCTTACAAAAGTTGCTTAACATTTTCTTTAATTTAAAAAAAAAAAAATCTTAGATCAGTACAATTAACATATAAAGATATTATTTTAGTAATCTTATGCTCTTTCTTTGCTCATACTTTATGACCATAAGCCTGTTCAATTTTTATAGGGATTTAAGCTTCAACAATATAAGAGGACAAATACCAGTTTCTCTCTTCAATTTGAGTTCCTTGAGTTTCTTGTGAGGAGAACTCTCACTCAGATCCTCTACTTCAATATGAATTCTGTAATATTTTTATCAATTTTTAGTTGTCATTACTAATTCCAAATGCAGATTTCTTGGAAACAATCAATTATCCGGTAATTTGCCCACCCAAAAAAGTGACCGGCTCAAGAATATGTACGTTAACACAACTTGCCTAAAATTTTCTTGTCTAAGACCTATTCTGATGATCATTGCATTACCTTTAGCATGCTTACTTCCTATTATTGTTTCTAAGTTGTGTGAATGTGTGTCCTAAATGCTTCATGCGTTCCTCTATTCGTTCTTATTTCTTTTTAGCCTGTCTGCTCTAGATATAATTGAACATGGAATTCAATGTTGAATGAAGATTTTCTCAGCCGTTTATTAGGAAAGAAAATGAATGATGATGTTTAATGAATTCAGATCCATTTCAATTCTTCCTTGTCACAGTACATAGGCATTTATGCTTTTGGTACCTTAGGTTCAAGATTTTCATAAACATTGCAGACAACTAGACTGCCATTTCACTTGTTATTTATTTGTAGTGGATTTTAATTTCAATTTTTCAATAATATTGATTACCCATTAATATTTCTTAACTTTTTACTGCAGAGATTTGTCATATAATGCACTATCTGGAAGCATTCCTCGTTGGGTTACCGAACAACAAGAGCTGCAACTGTATGTATAATCAATCATGTCTCTTGGCGTCACCATTATTTTCCATGATAAGCGTTAGACATCTCATAGATATGCTCCTTATTTGTTCTTTCTTGCTTGTGGCTAATGCATTCATCAGTTAAAATGTAGGTATTTAATTGGTAAAGGAATGTTGATTATGTATATCTTTTATCATGCAAAGAAAAATCAAAGGCTTGAATGCCATATTTTACCCTAACCTAGGACTGGATTAGTAAATTAATGTTATAATACAAATACCCACAGCTTGAACTTTCCAATTTTTGTGACAGCTCAAGACATAATAATACCCATGCTTTTCTTCAAGTATTATTTTTACTTTTCATTGTTATAGCCCTACTCACCTGAGCCAAAATGCAAGAAACTGTTGTGAACCTATTCACTTGCATGTGCCATTTGATTGTTTATCATGATAATGTCTCCTGTGAGCTGTTTTCCATGCCTTTCATAGCACTTCCCTAGTTGTCAATGAAATATTGCAGAAGATGTCCATTTTCAAACAGTTGATTAGTTATCTTCCACTTTCGACATATTATTTGATATTGGAATTTCTCTGTCATTTAAATGCAGGAACTTGGTGGCTAATAACTTCATCATCAACAGTTCTACCAACAGGTAATTTACCTAGATTCCTTATAGGTTACAAGAATTAAGGCTAGGAAAGATTGCTCAAATGATATGAGTTGCTTTCCTTATACTATATGGTAGATGCTTGGGACCAAGTTATTTAAATTTCTTTTTCTGCCTTATATTGAGCTTTTCAACTTTTTCCAATAAATGGTTGGCTGCAAAAGGTTTTTTTCTTTTTCCTTTTTTTTTAGTGAACCCCTTTTAGTGTGTGGATGGAATGTAGGACACTCATATTGTCCTTTGATAGAAATAGAACTTAACTTTATTTAGTAAGGAATTGAGTCAAAATTAAAATGAAAATGGAACAAATTTATTCAGTGCTTGCTTAATTTGGGAAAATACCATCAAAGTCTTTGATAAAAGCCTCTATTGTCCTTCCATTACATGCCAAATATGGCTGATCTGAGTAAGAGAAAAAGTGCACCGCATGCTACTTTCACATTTAGAGTTATATTACATAAATGCTCCATGGTGCATACAATTTTTTGTGGAACATTATTTATTCTAATTTATAAACTATTATTTCGTATCAGTCTTCTGTCTTCAGGATTGAATTGTCTTCAAAGGAACTTCTCATGCAATCGGGATCCTCCAAGCTGTAAGTGATCTTTTCCCAATCTCTTTCCCCAATATGCATGATGATCTCAATATGGAATGCTTGCACTGGTAGTTATGATGCCAAAAGAGGATAGATTCCAATCAGGGTTTTTTATAGACCATACTCTAGTACTTTTCTTTTGTTTGCAACTATACACTTGTTTGATGAGTTCTTATTGACAATAGTGACTGGTTTTCAGATTCTTCCTTTGCAATCAAATGCGGTGGCCAACAGATAATATCTTCAAGTAGGATTGTATTTGAGAGGGATAATGCTACTCTTGGTCCAGCTTCTTTCTTTGTGACTGACACAAGGAGGTGGGCAGTCAGCAATGCTGGAAGGTTTGGTGAAAGTAGCAATGCTGAGTATACTCGAACTCTATTATCTCAGTACACAAATACTTTAGATCCCGAGTTGTTTCAGACAGCAAGATTGTCCCCTGGATCATTAAGATACTATGGCTTGGGACTGGTCAATGGAAACTATACTGTGGACCTCCAATTTGCTGAAGCAGTTTTCCCAAATACTCGTACTTGGCAGAGTCGTGGAAGACGTGTTTTTGATATTTATGTCCAGGTAAATAAAGTAAACATTCAAGAATATTACCATGTATGTTTCATTGCATTCTTTGAACTTACGAGTCTTTTACACAATATAACTTTACATGCCAAGCTGTTTTGATCATTGACCAGTAACTACACACTCCTCAAAATAAATCTTGATTCATGAGCCAAATTTAAATCTTAAAAGTACTATTTCAAGATTAATTCTGAAGCTTCTTCAAGAATAAATAAATAAATAAATAGCATTTTACTAAGCACACCAGCATATTGCACTGGAAAATGAGCTCATTCTTAAGTGACATGAATCCATCTTTATTTTGGAGTCTAGATACTTTTAGGTCCCTTGCCATCAAAACATATTCTATGTGTTTGTGAATCACTTGTCATGAGTTCTACCTAAGTTTTGATATGTCTTATTTATTTACAAATGAAGGGGAGATTGGAGTTTAGAGACTTTGACATACAAAAAGAAGCTGGTGGTGCCTCCATTAGAGCTGTTCGGAAAGAAATTAAGGCCGTGGTAACTGCAAATTATCTTGAAATTCATTTGTTCTGGGCTGGGAAAGGGACTTGTTGTGTACCTATTCAAGGCACATATGGACCTTCCATTTCAGCCATCAGTGCTACTTCAGGTGATGTGATATCTAAATGATGTCTTATATTACACTTTCTGATTCTACATTTCTGATGGCTAAATACGTCTGAGCTTTACACTTTCAGATTCCCCACCTAATGTTCCCAACAGTCCATTGCAAACTTCAAAAAACAGGACGGGTCTTATTGTGGGGATTGTTGTTCCAATTGGGATTGTATGTTTTCTCTCCGTTTTTCTGATCTTCTGTTTAGTCCGAAGAAGAAAATTGCGAGGCAAAGATGAAGATGAAGGTTACATTGTGTGTTCTTTTAGATATAGTGGCAGTCCACACAACTAAATGACTATAGTATTTGTTGCTAGTTTTAGTATTTATTGGTGAATAAATAATAAGACATGTAATTATAATCCTGCCTGTGTAATTCAATTTGCAGAGCTTCTTGGAATTGATGCCAAACCATACACCTTTGGTTACGAAGAATTAAAGTCTGCTACTGATGACTTCAAGTCTACAAACAAGCTAGGAGAGGGAGGATTTGGACCTGTATACAAGGTAGATTCTTCACTCAAAAGACTATTTTAATAAACTTTTGAACATCTCAACAATCCAAAATTGACACTTAGAATAGTCTAAAAGAGATAAACATCAGTCATAAATTGGTGGGTTGTAAAGTTTTATTTTATAAACCAGTGAATTAAACCCAATGTTCTAGAGGAGAATATTTTACTGATCTTTGTTTTCCTTTTGACGACTTCTGATAAACTAACTGTAGGGAAAATTGTCCGATGGTAGAATTGTGGCTGTAAAGCAACTCTCAGTAGCATCCCACCAAGGAAAGACTCAATTTGTAACAGAGATTGCTACCATATCTGCAGTGCAACACCGTAATCTTGTTCAATTGCACGGATGTTGTCTTGAAGGTCAGAAGCGAATCTTGGTTTATGAGTATCTTGAGAACAAGAGCCTTGATCAGGCACTCTTTGGTGAGAATTAAGATCATTTCACATTACCCCTCCTTAAGGAGGTTAAATGCAACCAACTTTCATAAATGTTTTTGCTGATAGAAAGAATTGTTTTACTTGAAATGTGTGAACAGGGAAGAGTGCTTTGCATCTTGATTGGTCCAATCGTTATGATATATGCTTGGGAACAGCTAGGGGTCTTGCTTATCTTCATGAGGAGTCAAGGCTCCGAATTGTACACCGAGATGTCAAGGCCAGCAATATTCTGCTTGATGCTAATCTTGTCCCCAAGATTTCAGATTTTGGTCTAGCCAAGTTGTACGATGACAAGAAGACTCATATAAGTACTCGAGTTGCTGGAACAATGTAGCTTCTACTTCCTTTTGCTGTCTTATTAACTAAATTTTTTATGGACAGAAAGCAGCCGCTGATTTATCCCTTTTTGGTATTGTTGCAGTGGGTATCTAGCACCTGAATATGCCATGCGTGGGCACCTAACAGAAAAGGCTGATGTGTTTGGATTTGGAGTTGTTGCTCTGGAACTACTCAGTGGAAGACCGAACTCTGACACAAAGTTAGAAAAGGAGAAGGTTTATCTTCTTGAATGGGTATGGAAACTCACTAAGATATATCAACAACTCACTAAGATGTATCAACAAACATGTACATATACTAATGTGACTAATGCATCATTTGTCTGCACAAAAAAAAAAAAAAAACAAAAAAAAATTAAATTTTTTTGGAACTTTTATCCAAGAGTTTTTGTGTCCAAACTTGCAAATGTTTTCATTTCCTTGTATACTTTGGAAAAGTCTTTGTCAAGTTAAGTTGAAATGTTTTCATTTTTTTTTGTTTTTTTGTAGGCATGGTTCTTACATGAAAATAATCGTGAACTAGAACTGGTGGATCCGAGATTATCTGAATTTAACGAAGAGGAAGTAAAACGGGTGCTTGGAGTGGCACTTCTATGCACACAAGCATCACCAACGCTACGACCTTCGATGTCACGTGTTGTGGCCATGCTTTCTGGCGATATTGAAGTGAGCAATGTTGCGTCCAAGCCTGCATACTTAACGGATTGGCAGTACAACGATGTAACTAGTTTTGTAAGTGAAGATGCTTCCAATTCTTTTATGAAAGGTAGTGACAAGCATGGATTGTCATCAACTTCAGATACACATGGCGTTGCAGAGAAATCTTCAGGGCCTGCCGCCGAACAACCAATGCTGCGTGCAATTATTGATGGAAGGTGAGGATCAATATCACTTGAGTTTTGGTTTTTACACTTTTATAAAATGCCAAATATTCATATATGCTTGTTATATCCGTCATAGAGAACATGATTGTTTTGGTTTTAACCTCCCCTAAGTTGGAATATTATCATAATCTGTATTTTTATGATTCCAGTAGTCATAGGATTGCTTGTATGTAGAAATTGTATAGCTGAATACTGCTTTTAGTTATGTTGGAAACAACGTTTGCTAAAATATCCATATTTATCAAGTTATCAAGTGATGGGAAACTTGTTGCTTGTCCCTTGTACATCATTTATTGGGACAACCAAGAATATAAACTATGCACATTCGTAAGGCCATAGATAGGTCTAACTTCAAATTGAACAACTTGTCTATAAAATTCTGACTGCTCGCCTGGTTTCAATCAATTCATGAAATTGAACAACTTGGCCATGAAATTCTGATTGCCCATTTGTTAAAATGTGAACATGACACCTATTTGTTAAGATGTTTAAATCCCCATTTTGAAATATCTGAGGGCACTTTTAATGATTAAGATATTTATTAAACTATCTCTTATATAAACCATGACCACATAAATGCAACATTTAAACTATTTACAAATATACAATTTAGAAAAAACATATTTTTCATAATACATGTAATATAAGATATTCACACAAATAGATTAGTTATGATTATCTAAAATTTTGAAAAATTATATTTTTTTATTTTTAATAATTGCCTATTCAAAATAATGAATTAATTTATTTTTAATATTTTTATTTTTATTTTAAATAAATATTATGTGATGACTCATGATTTGATACACAAAAATTATCAAGTCCGATATATGTATTTTTTAAAATTTTTAATAAAAATACATGAATATTTTAAATTTTTTTTTAATTTTAAATTATTAATTAAAAAATTAGAGTTATTGAGAAAAAATAAAATTTTAAGACAAAAATACATGAAATTATAAGGAAATATAATTTTTGGAGAAACATGATTTTTATTATGAAATTTTTAAAGTAATTACTAAAATTTTTAGAAGAAAAATGTAATTTTTGGGTGAATTCTTCAATTTTAGGAAAAATATTGTATAAATGATGAAAATGGTGTATAATTGGAGGCTTTTTAAGAGAATGATGAACCAAATGAGTCCGTGTGGATATGGGCCAGCTCGTGTCGATTTCGGGTCGAGTCAAACTACAAGGCGCTTAGCGCCCGGGCTTGGCGCGTAGGTTGGCCCGATTGATTGGCCAACCCAGCGCCTTACCCCTTTCCTTTTCCCCTTTCATTTTTTTGAATTTTGAGCAATTTTTAGCATTTTTCTAGGCATTTTTCCAACAGAAACCAGCCAAGAACCTGGTTTTGAAACCCAAGTTTTGGCAAACCAATTACATCTCCGAGTTGGCCAATACATGGTGCCAACAAGTCACCATGCATGGAGGCTCATGGGCCACGTGGATGGCCACATGGCACTCTCATTGGCCTTGCAAAGCCACCTCAACATGCAACGAAACCCATCTTTGAGCAAGATTTTCAGATTTGTTAGTTTTTGCAACCCCTATTCAAGAGCTCATATCTCCTTCATTCCTTATCCGTTTTTCTTGAAATTTAGCTCGTTTTGAAGCTCTCACAACCCTCTCAAAGAACCCCCAAGCCCTCTGTCAAAATGCCCAACCACCAGAGAGGAAAATGAACACGAACAGGTGTTGGTCGTCAAGGTTGCAGACAGAGCTGTTGAAAAAATTGTGCTAGTTTGATTTTTAATGGAGTGATTTCCAACTTATCTAAAATCCGTTCTTGAGGTAAAACCACTACTTTTCTTCTTTATTACGTGTATTTCAATCTCCAAGTGATAGAAATTAGAATCTGAGATCCTAACCACGTTTTATAAGATGATGAAGTTGACCGTTTGATCAACTATTTCAACAATTTCAACAAAAAATAAACTTTGAGACTAGATTGGACGCAATTTTTGGAGTACGTAGAGGTGTCCGTTTGGACTGAGATTTGAGGTGTCTTGAACTTCATACTTGGGACTACGAAAGAGTATAAGTCTCGAATCATAAACCTCTGTAGTTTGAATTTTCTATGCTTGCAAATATGTCACATTAGTTGGATGTTTTGGGACTTAGAAAAATTTCTAGAGAATCCTTATGCATGTTATGTTTTGGGAGAGGTATTTAAGAGTGTTTATGATTTTATTTGCTTGTTATTTTGAATAGAACTAAATTAATCAGAGTTCTAAGATCTAAACCCTTACAAAAATAGTAAAAAAACAGTCTCGGATTGATGTGAGAACAATTGTAGATAAGCACTTGAAAACCATAAGAAATTTGAACCATTTGAACAATCTATTGCATGACAGAAAAGTAGAAGACTAGTTGACTGACCAAATGTCGGTGTTTTGAGCTAAAATTTGGTGAAGAGGCCACTAGACATGTCAAGATTATGTATAACAAATTTTAGGCTATTCTGAATTTGGAAAGTAGGTCAAACAATTCACTAAGTAACTGCCTGTCACAAGGGATACAAGATTTCACAGTCCTTATTGATGTACTTAGAAACCTTAGTAAATGTTGTCCAAAAGTCAGAAATTAAAATTCTGGTGAATGTTAAGGTAGTGTAGATGAAACTTGAAAAGTTTTGCACGAATCTGACTTACGGATTAGTCGCAAAAAAATGGACAAATTCACTACGCAAAGAGGGCAAATGCTTGAATTTGGGTTAAGTATTGAAATTTGGGAATTTTTACTTAAATGACCCAATTTTGACCCAAACTGACCTAATTTGACCCAATTGGACCCAAATTGACCAAAGGTGACTAAGTTGGACTACATTTGACCAGTTGATCAAGTTTGACCAAGTTTGACCAATTGACCGAATGCTAGTTGTGGTCGACATGCTGGTCTTACTACTCACTGAGCCACGTTAATTTAGGCTCACTACTCTATTAATATTTCAGTTTCTTTGGTAGCTGATAAAGGGAAGGGCGTGGTGATCGCCTAGCTCCCTGACGTTTTCTGTTCCTTTTTTGGTCTTTTGATTTAGAGGTTGGTCATTCCTTATGTATGTATAATGGTCAACTATGTATTTTGGACAAGACAGAGGTGTAATATGATATTTACTCTTCGTATGTTGTTTATTTTCACTCCGAGTCCTTTAATTATTTTGATATTGTGTATTGTATGAGATTGGAAAAGGGCTTAATAGTGGTTGGGTGAACTTGACATGGTGAGTGAGTTCGTCAGGCCACTGTGCTGGTCGGGCCATCCTTTGGCCTAGGAAAGGGGTCCCAACATATTACTTAAATTAAAATTTTAAAAATATTAAAATATATTATTTATTTATTTTTAAAAATAAAAAATTTTAAAAAATTATATCAATTAATTAATTTATATTTTACAATAAAAATTTATAGAATATAACATTGTATTGCAGTAACTGGCGCTGCAACATAATGTTTTTTTAAAAAAGTTTAAAAATTAAAAAAAAAAAAAGTTGACCTACCAAACACTCAACCCCTAAGCATTTAATGTAAAATGCCTTGTAAGGGATCTAATCTAACTGTTAAA
Source organism: Tinospora cordifolia (assembly GCA_030144865.1). NCBI lineage: Eukaryota > Viridiplantae > Streptophyta > Magnoliopsida > Ranunculales > Menispermaceae > Tinospora > Tinospora cordifolia. The sequence goes on from JAJIYU010000536.1 coordinate 17,387, forward strand.
ACACTCTTGAGTATCACGAGATGCGGATGCCCTTATTTTAACTTGATAAAAAATATCAAATACATGTCTCTCTATTTTTGACATCGAATTGACGAATCCAACATATATGTATTCTATGTATTTTCTGGAATTTTAATGAGAAAATACAGAATTTTTTCTAATTTTTTTCAATTTCGAATTAATTATTAAAGAAAATGATTATAATATGAGAAAATATAATTTTAAGGAGAAAACACATGAAACTATTAGGAAAATATGTTTTATTAAGAAGAATGATCTCTATAATTAATTTATGAATTTTTAGAACAATTACTGAATTTTTAGAGAGAGAAATAAAATTTTTGGGAGAAAAATATAATTTTGGAGAAAATAATTGAATAAATGATAAAATGAGGTATAATGGGGTATTTTGGAGGAGAAATGATGATTGGACAATTTTTAATAAATTAGAAAAAAGATGTGAAATTTTGGTATAAAATATATGTATATATGAGAAAATGTATGTATATATAAGAAAAGGAAAGGAATAAACAAAAAGAAAAAAAAATTTGGACCCTCGGCGCGCACGGGCCGAGAGCCGGTCAGGCCACAAGGCTCAACCTGTGACCAATAGCGCGCGGGCCATTGGCCCGCACGTCCTTGAGGCCCCAGCGTGGGCCGGCCCACGCGCTCAACAAAGAGGGTCTAGCCCTTTTGTTTTGCCCTCTTGTCTTCTTTTGCAAATTTATTCGAATTTTAGCCGAATTTTGGGGGTTTTCCAGCAAATTTCCAACATAAAACAATGGGAGTTCATGGTTTGGATCCATGGTTTGAGCCATCAACTCATGGCCTTCATTGTGGCCAATAGGCATTGCCAACTAGGCAGCCAGCATGTGAGGTTGGAAGCCACCTGGATGGCCATATGTCACCCATCCTTCCCATGCAAGCTTCTCTTATGCAACAAAACTCCTCCTTGAGCTCAAACTCAGAAAAATTTCAACAACTTGGCCTTGTTCACAAGCTCAGATCTTCTTCATTTCTTGGCCGAATCTAGTGATCTATAGCTTGTTTTGAAGCTAAAACCACCACCTACGAAGTTCCACAAGTAGTTTGTCCAATCTTGGAGCCATCTGAAGCAGAAATTATCAAGAAAAGGTGTTGTTCATACTGTTTAAACCCAGAAAACCAGATAAACTTGTGTTGGAACCTTCTTGTAGCTTCGAATCCTAGACTGTTTCAAGCCCTTTTTGGAGGTAAAACTATCCACCCTCTTCATTTTCATATGTATTTTAACCTCCAAGTGTTAGAGAACGAAAACTAGGGCTTTACACATGATTTTCAAACCATTAAAGTTGGCTACGTACTCACTGTTATAGCTGTGTAACAAAGACAATTGGAGCAACTTTGGGAAATGTAACACCTCGGCCCTCCCGCGGGTTCCCTCGGGCCGCGCTCGCTCAGAATGCACGCCTGTTCGACTGGGAAGCCGCCGCCGCGTCGTCCGCCGAGAGCCGGAGCGCTACTAAAATCGTTTAACAGATCTATTCTCAGGTTTGGTCTCTATCTTTCAGATAATAATAAAATCATTTCAAATAAACACCAATTTTTTTTGAAATAAAACTCCTATGTAAATAAATTGGAGCCATGAAATTTCAAGTGAAATAAAAAGCACCAATAAAATTATAAATGAAACGAGCAACATCAAGTTCAAAGTTGAACAATTTAAAAGTCTCTAAAATAATTCCAAAACATTTAATCAAGTGTAAAATGTTTAGACCAAAAGGAAGGAAAATGGGCACATGCCTAGTTTAGTCAAATACGAAAAAAAAAACAAAAATGCGCAGCAAAGACTATCAACCTCTTCGGCGAGGTTTCAAAACAACTGAGTCCTCCACGATGTCCGTCGACTCGTGCTATCTCAAAAATCACCTGAAAAGAAAGGGGGTGAGCTCGAGAGCCCAGTGGATCATACCTATACATCGCTAGCATTATTTAAATTAGAAATCAAAACATGCAAACACTTTCATTACATTAGGCGTTTCACACATTTATTTGTTATGTTATAACCTAAGACCGAAAGAGTTCATAACCCTCTCGGTAAGCCCCTGTGATCCGGGAGCGAATCCGGGTACGCTATACAGCCATACCGTGGGGACCACAGCCTAAGGAAGGGGTAACGCTCTATAGCCATTACCAGCTTTCGAAGACCATATCAGCCGTCACAGACAGCTCTCTAGTGGGGGTACCTACGATGCGCTTAAGGCTAGTCCATCGCAAGAAAACTCACGACGCGCCGTTGGCTCGTCCATCGCACTAGTACGTGTGTTCTTAAGCATCCTTTAATCTTCTTTAATTTTACAATTCAATCCAAGTCATGCCAATCAACCATCAACGTAAAATAAATTTTCAAATGAAGAAGTTCGCATGCTTGAACATTCAAGAAAAATGCTTCAATGGAACTAAATATGCAAAATACTACAGCAAATTCACATACATCATTCCAAAAAAAAATTCGCAAAATATCCTAGCATGCTTCTAGTTACATTAAATGTAAACACGCATTCAAAATCTAAATAACACTAGGGAGAATGATAATCACACCCACATTAATTTTTCTTCTTGAGTCGCTCGCGCCTCCGCGTCGCCTCAACAATTTTGATCTGAAATAGAAATCAGGATAAATAATTAATTAATTTTTTCGAGTTCCTCCTATTCACCTGAAGTTTCCTTCAAACCTTCAACTAAATATTTTCTTCTTCCATACGACATATCTAACTTCTTATTTTTGCATTCGTATTAAAAGTAACTATATTACGAACAAAATAAGACTTCTCAATCTAAAATCTATGCTAATCTCTAAAAATATCATTTGTCATGTGAAACTTTCTAAGCCTTCGTGTCGCATCCTTCGCATTCGTTTTCCAAGAAATTTTCAGCTTTCATAAATTTAGAATTCTAGGAATGTATATATTATACTTCTTCTTCCATGTATATTCACTCTCAATTAAATTAGAATTAAATCTACAAAATCATATCTCAACCATCAAAATAATATATCTACTAAAATATTGATTAGGCTTCAACTTCATATATTTATATATTTTTTTCCACATGAAGGCTTGATTTCCTAAGCTTCATTTCGCACGTCAAAATCACATAATAACAAATAATAAATAAATTTCCAGCCATTGAAGAAAATTTAGGAATCAAAACTATGAATCGTAAAAATGTAAGAACGTTGAAATCAAAATTATACCACTGTTCAGCTTTCCTTACGCGCAACTCGCCCAACTTTTGGATTTGCGATTCCTTTGCAAAGCACGAACTAGTAGATGCAACAGCTTCAATGAAAAAAACGAATTCACAACAAGGAGCCGCAGCTCTTCTTCATGGTGAGTAGCTGTCCAACGAAAATGCCCCAAGCTGATAGTGAAATGTGGTAATGGCGAACACCAAGTAGTTGAGCAACCCAGAATACACACCAGCAACTAGATCCGGTAGCTGGACCACCAAATCGCGTGATTGAGCTAGAAACAAAACCAAATCTTGGCTGGTTTGAGCTCGTGCAAGTGATTACCACAGCCGATCTGGTTGTGTTGAGTTAGATCGATGTGCTTTGGACTTTCAAGCACTTCTTCTTCAGTCCGTCTTCTTCTTCACGCGGTCAGCAAGATCCACTAGCAGTTGCACAACAGATTCACGCACAGCTGAAGACACATTACACGGACTGCATCTGCTTCTTCACCACCCACGGTGCGCTGCAACTCATTCCTTCTTCTTCTGTGCTAACTTCGAACGAGCAGCAGCTACAAGTGACGGATGGCAGCTTGGGAATGCAGAACAGAAAGCACCAACACGGATTTGCAAGCATGTATGGCATGAACAACCAGTAGATATGATTTTCTTTCTTTTTTCTTTGCTAACCATGAACGTGGTGAGCAGCAGCAACTGGCTCAATGGCTGCTTCTTCTTCTTCCACGACGAGCTGCAACCAAAAAATAGAGCTTGCAGCTCTGTTCTTCTTCACCACGGAGTGCAGTTACCTAGGCAATTGAATCACGCACGAGAATGCAGCTTATTTCTTCTTTTTGTGTCCACGGAACAAGGAACGCACCGGCTAGCTAAAACGTACAGCAGCTGCAAAAATAGAGCTTTGTGGCTTTGTTCTCCTTCTTCCACGGTGAGCTGCAGCAAAAACAGAGTTTACAACTCTGTTCCTCACAGCAAACAACAGCAGCAGGTCTTCTTCTTTAGCTCAGATTCGTGCAAGCTCAAGGATGCACAAGGTGAAGATGCACCAGCAGCTTGTTTCTTCCTCAGATCTATTGCTGGTTCCTCTTTGCACAAACAATGCACAGCAACTGCAACTCAAATCTATGGCCAACAACCTCACGGCAACTCAGATTCGGTGAGCTTGAAACAACGGCAGATCTGGTGTTGTTGCTTCGGATCTGGGGTGTTTGCTTCAAATCCAATGCGTGTGTAACTGTTTTTTTTTTCCGATCCAAATCATACCAAAACAGGAAGGAAGAATCAAAATGTAAGCTCCCAAAAATCTGGATTTTTTTGTTCCAAAAATCCCACGTCCAATTTTTTTTTTTTTGTTTGGAGCTTAGATGGAGAAAAGAAGGGAAATGAGTTCTCTTTTTTTGTAAGATTGTATGCTTGATTTGTATGAACTCAAAATGTGGAACACTTCCCTTTATATATATATATCAGCATACATGAGTTGGTTTCACTTATTTTATTCATCTCATTTTTTTTCTTTGGAATCAAACCATTACTTATTTATTTTTGTCTATCTACCACATGATATTCAAGATCATGTATGCATATATATACATATATGTACCTATGAAATATATATATATATATATATATATATATATATATATTAAATTTCATTGCGATGCGTCGCGTTACAAAAATTTGGGCTATTACAGGAAAGCTCACTCTTGAACCATTCTAGGCTCATCCCTGAGGTAAAATCATCATCCTACCTCTTATCAAGTATATTCAAGTGTTCAAGTGGTAGAAATTGGATATTAGAACGTTTAATATGTTTTATAAGCCACTGTTGTTAACTGTTAGACTTATATTGCAATAGTGCCAACAGAAATAGTTGGAGACCAGAATTGGATCCACATTTGGGACACCTAAAGTCACCCATTCAGACTGGAATTAGAGGCATTTTAGACCCCATAGTAGAGGTTCCAGAAAGGTATAAAGATCTGACATTGAGCCTTTGTGAATGTTTTTTATTATACTTACAAATATGTCATGATTGTAGAGTGCTAGAACAGATTTCTTGTGTTCTTTAAAATACAACAGAGAAATTAGTGGAAAGATAGGCATGAAATTGACATTGCATGTTACTGATTCGAAGTGTTTTTGATTAATAGATGTGTTATGATCTGTATACTGCAATTAGACACAAGAAATAACCCATGGAGTTGTGATTTAATGGGGGAAAAGAATACTAGGATGATAGTGGAAACTATGAATCCAAAAATTTCCTGCAATCTGGCTGAAAATTCTGAGATGAAATTAACTGACCAAACCTTTATAGATTGAAATGAAATTTGGTAGAGAGATCCCTAAATGTGTCTAAAAGTTTCTTACCAAATTTCAGAGCATTCTGATATGGATAGGTAGGTCAATTCAGGCAAACAGTCACTGCCTATCATAGAGTATACGAGATCTGTATAGTCTTTGTTGTTATACCTAAAAACCCTAGTAAATGATGTCCAAAAATTGTGATTCAAAATTTTGGAAAAACTTTAGGAAGTCTAGAACAGTTTTACAAAGTTTGGCGCAAATCCAATGTATGGATTGCCCCCAGAAAAATTGGGAAAATGGTTGCGCAGATAGGGCCTTAGGTTAATGTTGTGCCTAAGTGATGAGAATTGGGAATATTGACCCGTTTTGGCCCAATTGACTCCATAAAGACCAGAATTGACCATTTGATACTTTGTTGACCAGCTAGGTCAGCAAATGATAAGTTGATTAGCGTTGACCAAGATTGACCAAGGTCAATCAAATTGACTTAGCAACTAAGGCAAGTTGAACTAACATAGATGGGCCATCCTTGACTAGGCCAATCCATTGATTGACCAAAGATGTAGAGTTAGAGTGAGCCAAGTCCCATGTTAATATTAAGAATTTACGTCGATTTCGCAGGACCAAGTGCTAGCGAAACTCGACCAGTCACGAGAGGAGCAGCGGGAGTGGAACATCCTTGTGAGTAGTATTTTCTAACTCATTTCTTAGAGCTTGTTATTCTGTGCATTATGAAAATGAGATTACATATTGTGATGAATCTGCATTCTTTTAAATGAGTATTGAATGAAAAGTGCACCGAGTCTCGAGGTCCAAGAGTATAGTGTTAGGGTGAGTTGTGTCGGTCTCTCATACGACCCCGAGAAGTGACCACCTAGCATAGAGTGCCCGTCGAGCGGGTTCTGTGGGCCTACGATGATGGCAATGACAATAAGACCTAATTCGGCCGTCATGATAAGGCAACGACAATAAGTCCTAGTTGGTCGTATGATGATGGCAATGGCAATAAGTCTTAGTCGAAGTCGACACGATGTGCCTAACTTTCTGCAACCCACTCAAGTGATTTTTAGTCGCCTTGGAGAGCTTGTGAGCCTCGGCAAATGTTTTTACTATTTAACTGTTTTGAATGAAGGTGCACGGCTACATTATGGATTTAAATTATGTTTACTGTTGCATTCACCTGCATAATGTTATTGCTCATGCATTCATGGCACATGTCTTATTGTGGAGTGCTTGTTTTAAGTTAAGAATTAGACTGCATTATTCAGTGAGCCACCGTGGACAATTAGACTCACTACTTTAACTTTTCAGGTCTTTTCGTCGCGAAAAAGGGCAAGGGAGTGGTCATTGCATAGAGCTGCATTCCCTTACTCTTTTTGGTAGGTTTTCTTTGTATTTCTTTTATGTTTTGTGTTTTGAGGGTTAGAATCTATGTATAAGGGTGAGGAAAGCTTGTATATAATGGATAGTCACTCTCGTTGCTACACATGTTATAATGACCCATTTTGGATAAATATCAAGTTTTATTGGTGTTTGTGTGTTAAATTTTTTCTGTATTCCTTATGATTACTCTGATAGTATATGGTGTGGTGTAGAAAGATGAGGCTTAACAGTGTCTTAGCAAGCTCGGCTTGCGGGTAGAGTTGTCGGGACACTGTGTCAGTCGGTTCGTCCTTCGTCCTAGGGAAGGAGTCTCGACAAAAGGGGTCCTGACATATTACTTAAATTAAAATTTTAAAAAATTTAAAATATATTATTTATTTATTTTTAAAAATAAAAAATTTTGAAAAATTATATCAATTAATTAATTTATATTTTACAATAAAAATTTTATAGAATATAACGTTGTATTGTAGTAACTGGCGCTGCGACATAATGTTTTTTAAAAAAGTTTAAAAATTAAAAAAAAAGTTGATCTACCAAACACTCAACCCCTAAGCATTTAATGTAAAATGCCTTGTAAGGGATCTAATCTAACTGTTAAAACACTCTTTGAGTATTACGAGATGAGGATGCCCTTATTTTAACTTGATAAAAAATATCAAATACATGTCTCTCTATTTTTACCATTTTCTCTTCAAAGTATCTACGTAATAAAATCATGTACTTTTAAACCATTTGGTTGAACTAAAATTTTATTTTGTGATCAAGTTTAGGCATTGATTTATACTTTTTTATTCTATTTTTAGCATGTCATAACATATTTCCATTGAAAAGAATAATTATTAACAAATTATTCTTATGATAATAACCAATAATCAATAAACAAGTTAACCACAAGTCTAGTATTCTTAGCCACATGGCCCATAAATTAAAACCACAAATTATCCAACCATGATTCAAAATGAAACAAGGTAATTAACGAAAGTTGCCGGCCAACTAGGCCCATTAGTAAATTTTTGAATATTGGCAAAAATACATTTTTGTACAAGAAAATAAAAATAATTAGGTAATTACATAAATACCAGTATTTTAATTTTTATACATATAACAGAAACTTAATATCAAAATATCAAAAACCATTAATTAAAAACTATCAGTATACCAAAAGTTGATATACAGTCGGTATAACATTGATATAACAATTAACTCATAAAGAATGGTATAACATTCGTATATGGTCAGTATAACATTGATATAACATTTAACTTATAAACAATGGTATCACATTAATATACAGTCATTATAACATGTAACTTATAAACGATGATATAATATTGATATACAGTTGATATAACATTTATATACAGTATTGTAAAATCATTGATGAATAACTATTAATATACCGAACATTGGTATATAACCAATATAACATTGGTATATTTTTAATATATTAATATTATAATATTTGTCAGGATCCCTTCCCTAGCGCGAAGGATGAACCGACTAGCATAGTACCCCAACAAACTCACCCGCAAGTCGAACTTACCAAGATACTGTTAAGCCTCATTTTTCAACACTACACTGAACACTATCAGAGTAATCATAGGGATGCAGAAGAAATTTAAACATATAAATACTTGCAAGATTTAAAATTTTATCTAAATAGGTCATCACAGTCATTATAAGTATGGGTAGTAGCGGGAGTGCCTAAAACCATTATGTACAAAGCTTTCCTCACCCCTATACATCGTTCTAACCCTCAATAGCAATAAACGGCATGAAGAACCTACCAAAATGAATAAGAGGGTGCAGCTCTACGCGATGATCACCCCTTTGCCCTTATCCACGACTGAAGGACCTAAAAAGTTAAAGTAGTGAGCTTAATTGTCTACAGCGGCTCAGTAAGTAATGCAGTTTAATTTATAACTTAATACAAGAATTTCATAAAAACAATGTCATGAATGCATGAACAATGTCGTTATACGAGTAAATGCAGCAGTGAATACAATTTAAATCCATAATGTAGTTGTGCACCTTCATTCGAAAATAGTTAAATGGTGAAAACATTCGCCGAAGCTCTTACTAGCCTCCAAGGCGACTAGAAATCCACTCGAGCAGGTTATAAATAGTTAGGCATATTCTCACATACATCTTTAGTATCTGGGCCAAATGACTGACCGGCTCAACACGTACCCCAAGTACGGCGGCTCCAGGTCCCGTATGCTCAACCAAATTTAGATCTAATACCTTAATCCTGTACCATCGAACCTCGAGATTTGGTGCACTTTTTCATTTAAAACTCATTTAAAGGATGCAGATTTATCACAATATGTAATATCGTTTTCATAAATGAACAGAATAACAAGCTTTAAGAAATAAGTTCGAAAACATTACTCAACAGGATGCTCCGCTCCTGGCACTCCTCTCACAACCGGTCACGTCCCGCTAACGCTTGGCCCTACGAAATCGATATAGCTTCTTAACACTGACATGAGACTTGGCTCAACTCCAATTCTATATCTTTGGTTAATCAATGGATTGACTCGGTCAAGGGCGGTCTATCTATGCTAATTCGACCTATCTTGGTCAACACAGTCAAATCTAGGCTATGCGGTTAACTCGGCCAACTGGGTCAAGTTTGGCTCGGCCCAACTGACTCTGGTTGTAGTCAATCCATGCTATGTGCACCTTGATTATGGTGGTCAATGAATTCAAGATGGTTAATCATGGTTAAATGGGACATTCAACCCACCTTAAGTCACTAAGTCAACTTGGTTTACCCTAGTCAATCTTGGTCAACCTTAGTCAAATCCATCAGTTGCTTACCTAGCTGGTCAACAGTGGCCAACTCCAGTCAACATTGGGTCAATTGAGTCAAAATTGGTCAAAATCTTCAATTTCTAACGCTTAGACATATCCTGAGCTCATGGCCCTATCTGCACAATAATTTTTTCAATTTTTCTGCTGGCGATCCGTACATTAGATTTGCACCAAATTTTTTAGATATGTTCTAGACTCCTTAAATTTTCTTCATAATTTTAGATCATTATTTTTGTACTTCATTTGATAGTGTTTTTAACTGAGGTATCAGGGTCTGTGTATTCTCAGATTTCATGTAATAAACAGTGACTATTTGCATATATTGACCTACTTATCCATATCAGAATGCTCTGAAATTTCATATACATATTCTAGACATATTCAAGAACATCTCCACCAAATTTCAGCTCAAACCACTGAGGTTTGGTCATTTAATTGATCCCTAGAATTTTCAGCTGAATCATAGGAATTTCTGGGTTCATGTTTTCTATCATTTTTCATGTGTTTATTTATCTCATCAAACCTCTAACTTAAGGGCCACTTCTTGTACATATTGCAAGCATGAAGATCATACAACAATCCCTTATCAAGGACCTTTCGAAACAGTAAGCATATAAGCCTAAAATCATGCCCAAACGTTTCATCAAGCTCTTCACATGGATTCTAAAACTCAGAAAAATTTATAGGTGTCAAACATCTAGTTAACATAGCATTTTGGCATGCATATAAAACCACGAATACTAAGGCTTATGGTCTAAGATTTATACCTCTCTATAGCCTCTACTATGAGGTTTAAGATGCTTCTAGTTTCAATCCAAACAGATGTCTTTAGGGGCTCCAAACACAGCCTCAAATCTGGTCTCAATGCCTGAATTCTGTTGGCACTGTTGTAACGGTGAATCAAATAGCAACGCCAATGACTTATAAAACGTATTTAAAGTTCTAGTATTTGGTTTCCACTACTTGGACATTGAAATACACGTAATAAGGGATAAAATAAAGAGTCTTACCGCGGAGATGAACCTGGAATGGTTCAGGTGTGAGCCCCTTAAAGTTGCTCCAACATAGTTTTTGTCACATTGCTGTAGTAGTTAACAGATAACCAACTTTAACAACTCAAAAAACATGTGTAAGGTTTCATGTTTCGTTTTCTACCAGTTGGAGGTTGAAGTACACATGGAAAGGAAGAAAATGAATGGTTTTACCTCCAAAATGGACCCTGGATGGGTCTTGAACTAATTGCTTGAAAATCAGATCAGCTCATGGTTTCAAATTTCTGGGCTTGAAATGTGGCTAACAACACATCTTCTTGGCTGTTTTCGTCTCAGATGGTTGTGTACTTTGAAAAGGGGCTTGGGGGTTCTTTGAGAATGTTACAAGAGCTTTGAAATGAGCCAAGTTTCAGTGAAATTGGTTAAGAAACGAAGGAGATACAGGCTCTGGAAGTTGAAAGCAGAAGTTGGAAATCTGAATTTTCAGCTCAAGTGTAGTTTTTGTTACATGAAGGGGGTGCTTGCCTGGCAAAATAAGATGACACGTGGCCCTCAAGTTTTCATGCGAGATGCCTAGTTGGCACTACCTATTGGCCACATTAGGAGGTGTGAGTTGATGGCTCAAACCAGGATCTTCAAACCATGGATTCTCATGGTTTTGCAGCTAGAAAAATGCCAAAAATTGTGCTAAAAATCGTCAAAAATTCGACCACAAAATGACAAATAAAATAGGGGGAAAAGGCTTGCCGGGCGCGTGGGCCGGCCAGCCGAATCAGGCTGGCCAGCGCACTAGGCCCGGGCGCTAGGTGCCAGGGCTGTCTGCTCGGCCCAAGCCCCACACGGGCTTCCAGCCCATGCGTGCAGGGATTTCGGCCCACAAGGGGGTTGGGCCTACCCAGGCCTTGCGCCTGGGTCTGCCCAAGTCTCCCTTTTTTTTATTGTATTTTCTTTCCCCTTTGTATATACCTCTATATATATACCCGAATTTTGCATTTTGGTTCTAAGATTATACAAAAAAATCATTTATTCATCATTTTTCACCAAAATGTTTCAATTATATATTATTTCCAACATTTATACTATTATTTTCTCCAATAATCGAATAATCCTCCAAAAATTCTATAAATTTCTCTAAAAATTTCATAATTATTTTAAAAATTCAATAATCAACCTTAAAAATCATTTTTCTCAAGAAATCACATTTTCCTTATAGTTTCATGTGTTTTCTCCTCAATATTACATTTTTTTCCATTATTCTAATTTCTTCAACAAATAAATTTGAAATTGAAAAAATTTGAGAAAATTTCATGTATTTCCATTAAAATTCAAGAAAATACACAGAATATATATGTGTTGAATCCGTCAATCTAATGTCTAAAATATGGGTTGTCACAATATTGAACAAGTATCAGTATTCATTTAGCTTGTAACAATAACAATGATAGTTTTTTTTTCTTATTATCCATAAAAATTAAAATTAATTTAAAAATATTCATCTTACTACAATTTTTTTTCATGTGAAAATTAATTTATATTTTAATATTGTCGTTAAATTCATGTAATCACGAAAGTCGGTTGCGAAAAAGGTTGCCAAGAAAATGTCTTTTATAAAGATGATTTTCATATAGAACAAAAGCGTACTTACAAAAAACGTTATCCTTAGCCAATTTAAACTCGTGGGGTTTTCTTTTTGTTTCTCACAACAACGAAAGAGATGCCTTCGTCATGAGAAATTTAAAAAAAAAAATACAAGCCCCTCTGGTTTTCTTTTATTGCCCTAACGGTAAAAAAGAGAAAAGTTGAAATACTCCGATAAATTTTGTGCAAAAATTATATATATTGAAACATAATTGTAGAAATGGATATATACTTATATACAGATATTTGATGCACGTATAGGTATAGGTATACAAATTTATGAAATTCAATATATGTATTTGATATTTAATACCATTAATATATTCACATATATGGGTAGTCATATATAGATATATCACGTATATATTTATATAATGAATATATATATATATATTATGTATGTATGTATGTATTACGTGTCTTATATATATAAAAAACAAAATTGAAAACTGAAAACTGCACATATATAATTACGTGCATTACGTGTTTTATTAATATGCACATAATATAGGTAATTACATATTATATGCATAATGATATCAGTTACATATTAGTTGTACATCTACCCATAATTACGTGTCTCATAGTGAGATTTTATTTAATATGCAAAAGCCAAAATAGATAAATAAAAAAAGAGAATATGCATGCGCTCCGTTGCGAATTCATGAACGCCGCGAATTCGTGTGCGCTGTGGTAAATAAAAAAAGAGAAAAAAAACAAACCATTAAATCGTGACCGCACGATTGCGATTCGTGCACGCCGAAAAGACGAAAAAACGAGAAGAAAAATAAATAAAAAAAAAGAAAAAGAAAAATTATCAAAAAACCCTAGAAACCTTAATTCTACCCTTGAAAAAGGGCAAGTTTTGAACTTAGAAACACAAAAATTATGAATCTTGGCCTGGAAGACTTTATATAAACTCTTTTCTCTTATTATTTTTTCTTTCATTCCAGCAAGGGTTGATAAGACCCCTTTTACTATTTCTATCTCTTTCTTGGCATCACTTTTTCTTTCTTGAGCTATTCTAAATAGCCAGCAGAGTCGTAACAACAGAGTGCTACACATGTTTAATGCAAGCAAGGCAAAAGTTCTAAGTATAGTTAGGAAGAAGTTCAAAAGGAAGCTATTATGAGGTGAAACAATTTTTATTTTTTATTTTATTATTTTGATTTAAATAAAGCTTGTGTGAGTATTATGTTTTCAATTTATATACATACCATATAAAATATACATGCTTAGATTTATAATGATGTATGATCTATGATATAATGTTACCATAATTGTATGTTTAAATTATGCTGAAATATTTAAATGTCATGTTCTTACATTTAATATAAGCTTAAATAAAGATCTTAACAACGTATTGGCACAGGGGTAGATGCTCATCGTGAGTATTCCAATTAGGAATTGTGAGATAATAGAGGGTTCGAAGTTGATCCTACCTCAACTCTGATAGATTTAAGTTCAGTATAGTAGCTCTTTTCCTAGGAATTAGAATGTTTGGGGTATTATTTCGGCCTTTAATGACAACTGAAATAATATATTGTATGAATCATTTAATTTTTTATAAGTGGTTGTTATGCATGTTTTATTTTGTTAAAATAATAATTTAAATATTTGAGATGATCTATTAGGCTTTTTAGCTCACTTATTCCTTTTCAACATTTCAGAAAAGTAAATGTCAAGGCTATTGATAATTATTTGAATTATTAAAAAATTTTAATTAAATTGTAGGACATATTGGCCCAAATCAATTTATTTCATTTTAGTAAAGGTTGAATTATTACCTTTGAATTTTTGAATAAATTAATTACAAGGAATTTACTTTATCGTATGATGTTATTAATATTTATAAATTATATTATGCATAAGTTAATATACACAGGAAATCTCTTGAATTTAAGACACAAAAAAGAAAGCAAAAAGGTTAATATAACAGGGGCCCACCTCCCGGGCGGCCCAACATTGGAGACAGGAATTAAACGAGGGCAGCAAGGTAAATTATGCCCTCAGAGCCATGTGACTCTAAGTGTGGGAAGCGGGTGTTACAAAAGCATATTAGTTGTGCTCTGGTTTTTTACTACACTTGAGACTTGTGTTTCTGAGTTCACGAAGTTCAAGCTTCCCCCGTTGTCATCTCCATTGCTACAGTGTGAAGTCCACAGTGCTTCTGCTTTGTCGTCTCCATTACTGCAATGTGAAGTTCACAATGCCACTTCATTGTCAAGCTTTCTTCTTCTTCTTCTTCTGGGAAATAATAATAACCCACGCACAATTTAAAAACGCAAGTCCCTCTAGTTTTTTATTGTCCTAACAGTAAATACGCTTTTTGCTCTAATGATCTATCCCAAGAAACTGCTCCAACGTGGTTCTTCACTGGAAAAGGTCAATCTCTCATATTTTGTTAATGTCTAAGTTTGCAATTATTATATTTCTCTTAATTATGTTCATTCAAATTATTATAGCTCTTTCTTTGCTTCAATAATTTCCATTATTATCAATGTGTCACTCTTTTTAATCGATAATCTATTCCCACTTACATTATCTTCAATTGGAGCTACTTGTACCACATCTGAGATATGTTGTAGCTTTAAGTGTAGCATCCGTGAAAATACATTTAAAATGACCTAAATTGACTTAAATATAACTTTAAAGTTCAAATATCTAAACAAAGTTCTCCAATTGAAAATTGAAATTGGGCTTTTTGAATCCTCTTCACTTTGCAGCACATTTATATAGGATTTCTTTATTTTTTGCAATAATTTTAAAAAGTGTATATTTTTATAGCAAAATAAATTTGAACTATAAATTTTTTTGCCTAAAACTTTTTTCCAACTACATGGCATTGGCTATATGAATTCACTATAAAACCTTATTTGTTAAATCTCTTCATCCTTATAATTATAGGTCTTCATCTACATTACTGTGAAGTCAAAATACTCTCTTTAACTTATATATTTTGTGGTCTTTCTTGCATGTTGCCAAACCATCTTAATCAGGTCTTTCTTTTTTTTTTTTTTTTTGTAATTTTCATTTTTATCTCACCCCTATCATTTTTTGAACACATATATTTCTACTAAAATAAGTTATAACATTTTAATTGGCATATTTTCAAAAATTAGGTCACATCCTATTATTTTTGTTCTTCCTTTTTGTTTTTTTGTTTTTATATATAATCCAAATGCAATGAAACCATACAAGCTCTCCTTATTTTTAAATCTCGAAAATTGCTTTCAAAGATAGTATAAAACTACTTCCTGAAAAAATAAAAATTATAACTATGCAACTCAAACTTTTGGATTATGTTATATTTTTGAAAGTTTGATTTAGAAAAAGACTTGGCAAGCTTTATGTGTGGTTCACAAGTCTAATAAAATTATTAGTATGCAACTCAAACTTTTCTATTTTGTTAAATTAAATTTTGATTTCAAGAAAAGAGTTGGCAAATTTTTTTTGTGCCTCATGAATCTCAAATTTATATTGTGTTTAGTATAGTTTCCACTATCACAATTAAGTGATTTGCTCAACTCAACTAAGCCTTTTCCTATTTATGGGGTAGCGACATGAAGCTGTTTATTTTATTCATCTCTATCAAGGTCAATCACCCAAGTCAACATTTGAATTCCAAGTGGTTATGGTTTAAGTTGTCTTTTGCCTATCTATCATTATCCTAGATTGTTAATAGGTCATTAATAAGAGCATTTAAAGGTCTTCATCAAATGTGTTTATTCCTCATTTTTTTTGTCTCATTTTATTTGCCCATGGAGTTGATCCTACTATTGATGTGTTCATTTCTAATTTTGTCTTTTTATGTTTTACCACATGTTTATCTGAACAAATAAATAATTTCCTTGACATTGATAATGAACTTATTAGCTTATGTCGAGTTTGACTGATGTTTTCACTACATCTTCACATCAATGCAAGTCAAATATATTTAGCATCAAAGGCCATGAAAGACATATACTAATGAAAATCCATGTGCTTGATCGAAATATGAAAGTTGAAACCATAATTTGTAAAAGTTTTAATTTGTTTTGTTTTATTTTTTGAAATATGTTTGCAAAGAGTAACAACACCTTCCAGAGTTCTAACTGAAATAAGAAAATGTTTTCCTATATCTGGAGCTAAAAATGATGCATACGAATGATATGCATTATGTTTTGGTTAATTAGTTTCTATTATGTGTTTTAGGTTTCCATCAGGTATCATGAGTAAGAGATTTTTTTTATTTATTTGTTTATTTTTGTAATTATGTTCAGAAGTTTTTTTTATGCATGATTAGTTTTTGTTTTCCATTGGTTTGTCAGAAATTTTAATGTGGCCATATATTGGATTATCACTTTCATGGGATGAATGTGTACGTGGTTATGTATATATATTTTAAATTTGTGTAATTTCCAGCATACAGATGATTAGTATTTACAAAATGTTGAGTTATTCTCAAGTTAAAGGAATTGTTTTATAATATGACTATTTGCATCTATCTTTATACTAAGATCACTATACGGACTAAAACATATGACCATTTTAATAATACGTATGATGAGAATACTCTTTGTTTCAAAGATTGTAAGTTGTTTATTAAGGTAATGCTAATGAAATATTTGTGTTGTTCTATATGACAAATATAGATAACAAATAGATTTATTTTAGTGGTATGTCACATAAATGGGAGAATAGTTAACAACTTTCAAGGTGTATCGTACGATCGTCCACCTATTCGCATTGTAAGAGTTGCGCATGACATTAATTTTGAAGAATTTGAAGGGATTATTTAAAATGTGTTGCAAATTTAATTAGAGAAAGGTTGAGTATGACCTATAGATATTCATTGCTGTTTGGAGGCAAGAATATAAACTTTACAATTTTTTCCATTAGAAATTAGCAAAACCTGTGACATGTATTTTCTTTCCTAAAAGAAATTCCACTACCTAATAATATAGAGGTATACATTAATGTTATTGGAGGACTTGCAAGCAGTGCCCGTGCAAGGTGTTTCTCAAAAAATGAAGACGTAGATGTCGCAAGTGCACAAAGACCATTGGAGAATGTTGGTCCAAAGGAGAATGTGGCCCAAGTACAATGTCTCCTATTGAGACTATGAATGTGGGCACAAGACTTATGGACAATAATACTTATCCATCTGCATCACATTTAGGCGATGATTATCTCACTTATGATGACAACAATGGACAAAGCAGTGATGATGTTGGTGAAGTAATAATGACACTCAAGAGATATCTAATCATATTCATTTTATGGATACACTAATATGAATGATAGAAAATGATAGGTCTACACATCCAACACCTATGTCAAAAGCATATAACTATGGATTAAGCATAGAGGATGATGAATTACATGATACTTCGTTGCATCAGTACACCTCGACATGACCAAGTTTCATGGAACTTAATAGACAAGCTATGACACTACTATCAGACGATCATGACAATGTAGCTATGGGTTGATCTGAGTCACATGACCTCTGTAATGGGATAAAATTTCCTAGTAAAGAGGACTTGCATATAATGTAAAAAGATGTTGCATAGCACAACAACATGAATATATTGTGGTTAATTTAGAACCCAATGTCTAGTCAGTGAAGTGCAAGAAGTGGAAATATGGTTGTTTGTGGAAGCTAAGGATTGCAAAGCGTAAGAGAACAAGAATATTTGAAATCACGAAGTGTCATAGAATTTACAAATGTGTTTTTTCTCGAATGTCAAAAGAACATCAACAACTAGATTCATTACTAATATTTTGTGATGTTTTATTTATTATAAAATGGGATACTTTAGTTTTTATGGGGGTACTTGATGAAATCATTGAGGACAAATATAAATATGATGTCCCTTATAGAAGAGTGTGAAGAGCAAAAAGAAAAGTGATTGAGAAAATATTTGGTGATTGGGAAGAGTCATATAATGTACTTCTTAGGTGGATAAATGTGTTGAATGCTACTAATCCCATCACAATTGCAAGATTGCAACATCATGAAGAACATCCTGAGAATGTTGGTGAAGTAGTTTTTTGTCGATGTTTTTGGGCATTTGGCACTTCAATCGAGGGGTTTAAGCATTGCAGGCCCATAATCCAAATTAATGGCACACACTTGTATGGTAAATATAACGGAAAGATGTTCATTGCCACATGTATTTATGTAGCTAGTCACATATTCCGTTTCACGTTTGTTATTGTTGAGGAAAAAAAATAAAGATAATTGGTCATAGTTTCTTAGGATCCTCTGATATCAAGTAACCGATCAAACAAACATTTATCGTTTCAATGATCGCCACACAGGAACTTTGGATGCTATTCAAGACCCAAAAAATAGTTGGATGGAGCCCTTTGCACATCACAAATATTGTTTGCGTCATGTTGGTAGCAATTCTAATGATAAATTTTATGACAAAGAATTGAGAGATTTGGCCAAAAAAACAAGGTCACAACATCAACCACACAAGTATACCTTTGTAATGGAATTACTTGAACATAAACGAGAATGATGCACAAGATGATTTCGTGACATAGACCCAAGATTATGAACAATGGCTTTTGACGATGGAGTACGATATGGTTGTATGACTTCTAACATTGCTGATTAGTGGCCATGTTTTCATGGTTAATATTTTATATTGGTCCATTGTTTGTAATTATTTATCTGTGTAGTGTTATTATAATTAACTATGTGTTATTGCATTGTTTGTAGAAAGCTTTAATAGTGTCCTCAAAGGTACTCGAATGTTTCCAATCACGACATCAGCACAACTGACTTTTTATAAAACTATTGCGTGGTTTCAAAACAGGTGAGAAGAAATAGAGAAAACAATTTCACAAGGCCAACTTTATTGAAAAGATGAATAAATGGGCGGCTAAGGCGAGAAGTCACACGTTCACACTGATTGATCGTCAACTTTGAGTATACATTCTAAAACTAATTGGAGGTTGTCTATTCTCGGATCAATCTAATAATTTAGTGCATTTGGTATACTTGCCTTTGCTTGTTGGTTTTGACCAAGCTGGCGATTACTCATGGGGTAGTGCGACACTGGCATGGCTATATCGTCAAATTTGTCATGGAGTTGACTACAAGAAGAAATGGGTATTAGGGGCCCTTATTCTCTTACAACTGTTGGCATGAGATCGATTTCCTTTCTTGGCTCCAAAAGAGCGAACCATGTTCACAATAATCATCATGTGCATTTATCGATACCACCTCCGTTGGGATATGGGTAAGGTGATATTTAGTTGAATGCTCGTCTTATTATCATGACACAATTGAAAACAATTATATTTTTTCAATACTTATTCTTCGATTTATAGGTGGAGAAATGCTCTAATAACAACACAAGTTCCTATGCATATCTTGGTTAAGTATAGGGAGATGTCAGACATGAAATCAACTGATCAGGTAACTTTCAATACTTATTGTGCGCCAATATTGAAATTTCACAATGTTTGTTTTATACGTTGATAATGACAATAATTTCACTGTTTTTTAGGTAATTTAGATGTCATACACAAAAGACATGATCAATGCATTGCCAGCATATTGTTAGCGTCATATAAACATTTGGTGCACAGTTTCGCCACTTATATGTTTTGCCATAGCAGAGCTACATCGGCCTAATCATGCATTAAGGCGTTTCGGAATGTATCATACTATCCTTGAGCAATGCAACATTCGCATTGATCTTCATGATACAGATTTGACAAGTAAAATAGACTGTGATTGGCTTGCTCGCCACGGAAAGTATGTTGACTAGTGGGAGGAACGAGCACAAAATTTGGCTGAAGGTATACTTTATGAAGGTGAAAGAGCTCCAAACAATAGTTTCTATGACCCATACATGGTATGATACCGATCGGTAACGCAAAGGTTTATGACGATAAATGGGGCTACTTTCCATTTTTGGTGAGAATGTGATTATTTCATTGTGTATTCATGATTTGATTTGATGTCATGTACTTAATTGTTTTATTTTCTTAATCTAAACTAGCCAATTAGCTTAAATGCACTTACTTAGTCAAAAACCAAATGATGTTTCTATCCATGAAAACTCTGTCTTAGAGACAGAATTGATTCCCATGAGGCTTCAAAACTTGGCAAATTCTTCCACTTAATCAGTGCTTTTGGACCATAAGTAAGGAAATGGTGGGTGCTCAAGACTAATACCAGTGTGACTTGCCATTCCATATTAGTTGAGAGATGGGAGGGAAGAGGTAAGACCCAATGGAACACAACTTTTGCTAGCCTTAGTTGAGAGACATGAAGAAAGGATGAATTTTGACTCACGACAGTAGATCAAGGCAATAAGCAACTACACC
Organism: Tinospora cordifolia; assembly: GCA_030144865.1. NCBI lineage: Eukaryota > Viridiplantae > Streptophyta > Magnoliopsida > Ranunculales > Menispermaceae > Tinospora > Tinospora cordifolia. The sequence goes on from JAJIYU010000536.1 coordinate 38,092, forward strand.
AACATCCTGCAGCACTTTAAACAACCTAAACTATTTAGGAGCCAGCTTGTTGAAGGGTCGTTGTGCAAGGGAATGTTGCCTAAAGGAACATAGTTGCAAGACCATCAGCTCCCTTTCCTCAAATTGCACATCACGCTTATGCGCATCTGCCTGTTGCTTCATGTGATATTGGGTGAGTCACGTGAAATTTTAGCTCATCCAAAATCTGATTACACTCCTGTAACAATGATCCCTACAACACCCCTCACAATTGAAGAAGAACCAAATCAAATGAGTGGTGGAGCATCACACCCATAAACCACACAAAACAAGCTAGTGTTGGTGGAGACATGAAAAGAAGTATTGTACTAAAATCAGCCCAAGGAAGCTTGAAGCTAGAATTTTTGGATAATCGCTTGTGAAACACCACATGTATGGCTCAAGAAAGTGATTCACAACTTTAGATTGGTTGTCCATTTGAGGGTGATTGGTTGTACTATATTGTAGCAACATGCCCTCCAGTCAAAGGAGTTCCTTCCAAAACATGCTCATGAAAATACAGTGCCGATAAAAAATGATTGAATGGGCAAAGCCATGTAAATGTACGACTTCCTTAATGAATGAAGTGGCTACAGCTGTGGTGGTGGAAGGGTGGCAGAGGCCCACAGAATGAGCATATTTGCTTCCACCACTACAAAAATGACATCATACCCAAATTTGTGAAGGAATAGGAAAAAGTTGTAGCAAGCCAACAAGAGAGAGAGAGAGAGAGAGAGAGAGAGAGAACGCTTGAGTTTTAAATGACACACCTTACATTCCTTTACAAATTTCTTGATCATATGTTTTATTCCCTTCCAATACAACCCTACTTATATGTTCATAGAAACGCCAAATGTCCCCCCCCCCCCCAACGCGAAGCTATGGAATTCATGCAATAGCTCTGGAGTACGAGGGGAAGTGGCTGAAATGACAAGGCTCCCTTATGTAATAAACAACCTCGGTCTACCAAGACATTAGAGTGAACATTTGGATTGTCCAAAAGTGTGGTTTGATCTCGCAAAAGTAAGGGTCTTGAACTATTAGAGCTAATAATGTAGGTAAGTCAAGCATGGAAGAAATTGACAGGGTTGAAAAAACCAGACCTTCTAGGTCACGTGATAACTCATTTGTTGCTTTTTTTTCCTTGGTCAAGCTTGTATTGAATCTCAAGGAACAAAAATTCAACTTCAGCCTAAACTTTGATATTTGAAAATTAGAATGGATTTAAAAAGTTCAAAAAATTCGAAAGAATTTTATAAAAATTCACCAACTTAGAGAAGTTCCAAAAAAATTATATATAAATATTAAAATATGTATAGTTTCTATTAAAAATGATGAAAATAAACATACAAATACATTTTACATGGGCCAATTGACCATCACTTCAATCTACAATAGATTTGCAGTAAAACCCACAATCGAGATCCAATGTTCTAAATAGTCAAGGCAAGATTGAGCGAGCTAACAATTCTTCCTATTAGCAAACAATTGGTGCTGACGAAGTGTGCGAAGGACCAATTGTAGGTGCTGGATATACTTTTCTAAGTTGAACTTTTAATTTAGATTATCGTTTTAAAGAAAAAAAACAGTTTGACTTTGAGGAGGAAATCCCTTGAAATTTGGTTTACAAGGCGTTGAAATGTAGCTAGTGCATTTGTACACCCAAATGGCATCTTCAAAAACTTGTAATGGCCCTTATGTAGAGAGCACTGTTTTCAAGAGATCTTCCGGCCAGATGCAGATTTGGTGGTAGCCCGACTTTAGATCAAGCTTAGAATAAATCTTGGCTCCATGAAGGCTTAGATCTCATCTCAAAGTAATGGAATTAGATCCCATCTTAATAACATACATTTTGTGAACATTCCAATCAACTTTCATGCATCCCCACCAGCCTAGCTACACTATTTCCAACACTATGTTTGTGCTTCCGAACTCAATAGGTAAGAACAAGTCATCAACTGTGAGCTCTAGTAGAGTGAGAACCACATCTTTGCAAACACCACGAACCTTCATCCAGTCACCAATGCTTGTCTTGATGCCAAGCTCCATAATGATGGAGATGGAGATTCCCAAACGTTAAAATAGAGAATGGGAAATGAACTTGTGGTTGCACCATAGTCAATCAAAATAATCACCTCAAATCATTGATTTTTCCTCGAACCTTCATTGTACCTAGTGAAAGAAGTCCAACCAAAGAATGTAAAGACAGGTGAACACACTTTGGCATTGGCAATGAGGGTTGGATTGAGGCGTCGGTAGCATTGTTCTAAGGAAGCAACAAGGAATCGCCTTCAAGATCATAAACAATGAGAAGATGTACATCATGGCAACAACGATGTCTGGTGGTGTACTTGTCATCACAATAGAAACATAGATCGTGTGTTTGATGGCCTTGCATCTTCAATGCAGTGAATTGCCTTGTCGAAATCTCCCGCCAATGCTAGTTCGGTCATTCACCCGAATGCTAAGTTAGATGTAGGGTTGTAGGTGACATTGGAGATGGATGAAGAGTTGTGGGATCCAAGGGGCGAGTGTGTGCTCAAGGAAGAAAAAGAGCAGAGTCAGTTCACTGGGTTTGGGCCACAAACAAGGTCCTAGGGGGCTTAAGCAACTAATTTCTCTCTTCGATCCATTGGGCATAGTCCATCAGGTTATGCAGCCTTACTTCAACCAGAATATCAAGCAACGATCCATTAATAAACGTTCCTTCTAGAATCTTGTTTGGTATTCCATGCGATGGAGCCAACCTAATTTCAAACTCCCATCTGTAATCAACCACTGAGCTAATTTGCCAAAAAAAAAAAACAAGAACTTCTAGCATAACAAGCCCTTCATTGATAAGTAAAATCGGAGTAACAATTGGGACTTAAACCGATCCCATGGGCTAAATGGCCCACACGATTCCATCCAACTAAAGCATGACAAGGTGTTGCCATCAATATTGATTGCAGTTGTGGTGAGCTTTTCTTCCTCTAAAAATCTATTGGGCAAAAAGAATCACTTGGCATGAAAGATCCACCCCTTTGGATTGTCGTCATGAAAAATTGGAATCTCCAATTATTGTTGTCCTTTCCCCCAGGAACCGTAGAAGAACCACCGCCTACATGTGGTGCTGAAACTCCTACTGTTTGTTTTTCTCAATTTGGATCTATGTGATGCAACTAAGGAAGACCACCATGGCTCGAAGTCCCAATTCCTCTTATTGAATCTAGTCGCAATCTCCTGTTCTGGCCACAAAAAGCAGGCAAGATGAACACCATAGATCACTAATTGTCCTCTAGCTTCTACTATATATGTGCCAAGCTTTGAGTTAATTGTTCCACTAATGTTCAATTCCAAGAAGTTTATCCACTAATTCTCAATTCCAAAAAGCCTTTGCAACCCAATCTTAAGGTCTTCCAGCTCTTTTTCCATAACCTCAACTCCACCATCCATCGTCGATGGTGCCATGGATCAATGCTCTAATACCAAAGTTGATAAGATTCAATTTGAAGAACTAAAAAAAATGATGAACTTCTTATTTTTCAAATACATATATTACACCCTCTACAGTTCCTTCACTTCAATAACAAAGATGTTCTCAATCTCTATGTCCCTTTGTGCCACTATTTAACCCCACCTTCAAACCATATGGGTTGCTAATAGCTAGTGCCCACCCTTCTAACTAACTAAATTATTTTTTTTAATTTTCCCACCACCCTCTTGCGCTTCACATAATTGAAACATGCTACTAGTTTCCTATCAATTTTACTCCCATAATTTGTATTTCTTTTGTAGATTCCACTGAGAGTGTTTTCCTTGTTTCATATCCTTAGTTAATCTATTTGGGTTATTTTATATTACTGAGTTATCAGATCTAAAACAATCTGCTCATTCTTCTTCCCTCTCATTTGTTTGCAGTTGTCCCTCTATACCCAATGATCTCTATTTCTTCATTTGCATCAAACTTGCTTCTCTCTCTACAATCTGCCATAAACCTTCCCTCTCTCCCATTTGTTTGCCATCATCTCCCCATACACAATGATCACTATTTCTTCATTTGCATCAAACCAACTTCTCTCTGTACAATCTGCCATTGACCACCGTCCTTCCTTTCTTCTATTGCTCATTCATCTGCTTCCTCTGTAATGCTTTCTCACTTTTCATTACAACTGCAAAAACCTCTCGTAATTGAACAACTGGTTTCAAACTGCCTCTATCTATTAATTAGAGCATTATTTGTTGCTACTGTATATAAACACACAATTAACCATAAAGAATGGTTAACTATTATCTTATGCCTGCAACTATCTACTTTCATCTAAGAACTTTAGACAGGTAAACTACAAAAAAAAAGGCACATTTGAATTAAGGCATGGTTAAAGTTCCAAACTACAATGGACCATACTGAGGAATGCTCCTATTTGAGGTATGGTAGGGCATAGATGTTAGGAAATTAAAACTAATGGAACACAAGCTCTAAAAAGATGCCAACTTCTCAAACAAATTGAAATAAAAGGATACCTCTGGGTTAGTCAGCAAAAATTGCAATACCTTTGGGCTTATCCTATTAGCTATCTACATGTAGCTTCCAGTCCTTTCATAGAGATTTTGCAGCTTTCGAATTCTTTGTATTAATTTTCATTTCTTCATTCATATTAAACATTTATTCTTAACATAAATAATATGTCTACGAGCAAGAAGATAAGAGACATTCAGAAGCTAGAAGATAATTTTAATGAAAAGGAGGTATGCACTTGCCATAATACAGTAAGAAAAATTTTGGCAAAGATGAAAGGATAGCAGACCTACTCAATCTTGGAATAGGAGCCTCTTTGGCACTTAGAGATTCAACAGGCTAAAAGATCCTAAGAGTTCGCATTGGAGTTAAAAAGCTTAACCCTCATATAACAAAAGGATAAAGTAATAGGGTCACAGTTGCTTACATAAATCTGAAACTAGAGAAAAGATAAAAGAGTGAACTTAAAGACCCATATTTGTTATACTTCAAAGATACGAATTCTTGAATCTAATTATAAAATATTAAAAGATAAAATAGAAACCAACAACAATACATACAAAAGATGAAATAAAAAGAATGCATTTGAGAAATGGTAGGAGTAGCCCTAATTAAAGACTAGAGAACCACCTAAGATGGTGCAAAACCTTAAAATGATAACCATAAAAAGTACCAATTTGTCAAACATGCCCAACTATTACTAGCAATAAAAAGAATGAGAAAGGCCCAAAAACTAATCCCTCTTAAAAAAACAAAAGACCTAAAAACAGGGCAGGTTGCGACACTTAAGAAAGGCATAAGAACCAGCCATATATTTGTTCCATGATGGAGCAGACTACAAAAAGAAAATTTCTATGCCTTCCCATGTATGTAGCTGGGAAAAAAGGCTTTATAAAGGTGGTTTAAATGTGAAGGAATAACAAATTAGTTGTTCCATGTCCAGATGCTTGGTTCAAATCATACACTTTATCTTGATCAGCACTTCCAAATAATATTGTTTGTTCTTGTTCTTCTCAGGCAAATCATACATGGCTGGGTCTCTTCTACATGCTTTCCTTAACACAAGAAAGTAAAACCTATGTGCGTGTGCTGCCCTTAAGAGATGGGACAGCTACGAACATGGCCCATAAATTGCCAAGTTAATGACCTACTTCTTTACAATAGACAAAGGGGGAAAGAGCCAAAGTTGTAGGCAAGCAAAGCAATCTGCCATAAGCATTTCAATTAAGTTCATTCATAATATAACAGGCCAAGAAGACGGTACATCAACAAATGTGTCACTCTGCAAAAAAGAAAGTGGAACAGTAATTTAAGAAGCTTCACATCAAATGCAATCCCCCATCTTGGACACATGCCTCTAAGACCAGCTTATTTTGTTGGTAAAGAAACCTATGATAGTGTGGATTCTATGCAGCTATATCACTGGAGACATATTCTTAGTAAGCTACCAGAGAATATAAAGAAAAATATCCAGCTGTATCAGAGGAAGAAATTACAGATTATATTCTACAAAATGAGCAAATTATCATATTTTGCAATGTCAAGCCAAACAAAGTTGCTGCCAATACATAAAATTGGACGAAGGAAAATATGCATCAAGGTGAACAATTAGCGAAGGGTTAAAATGGATGTCCCTATTTAATAAAGAAATTTGCAACACCAAATTCCAATAATTCATACTGGTTTGAAGCAAATGACCAGTGAGTCAATGAAGAGAAGAATTGGTTGTCGGCCTAATGTTAAGAAGTTTGAAGCATGAGTCCCATTGAACCACATTGTTTAGCAAAATTTACAAGACAGGAATTTCCTTCAGGAAAGGCCAACCCATTTCTTAAAAGCCAATGCAGCTTCCGTCCTCTTAAGTTGGGTTTCCGTCTAAAAACTTGGTGATTTCTTTTTATGAAGTGTTTTGTGGTATTTCAAGAAGAGGGTCCTGTACTTGTACTTGTCAAAAAGTATGTTTCCAGCCTCCAACATCTCCACCACTTCATTTGTTCTCAAGAAAAACCCACCCTGCACAAAGATGTACAATTGGGAATCCAAAAGCTCTTGATCAAACTTCATTGACCTAGCAGAAGCAAGAACCTTCATTTCACCCCACAATTCCGTTACCTCTGTATAGTTTTCCCCACAAGCAGCATAACCTGTAACCATAGAATGAAAGGTCTGAGTAATGGGGACATGCCCCAAAGGTCTCATCTTGTTCAGAGCCTTCTCTGAATCCTTCATCAATCTCTTCTTGCAGAAAAAGTGGATCACATTGTTCCAGTCATGGACTCCATAATCCACTCTCCGCCCTTCCTTTATCTCCTCCAAGAGTTTTGCCATCAATCCTGCTTGTCCGCTATCTGCACGTCGCTTGATTAGCATTTCAAACTCCTGATCGCTGGCTTTTGAAATCTAGGCTTCTTTCATCTCTTTGAATAAATGGAGTGCACCCTGATTGTCTTTTCAAGTACTCGACATTGGATTAATGCCTCATAGCAGCTTGAATCAAGCTGAACGAACCCCAGCCTTGTGAGCATCTCTTACGAGTGATGAGATATCTAGCAACTGCTTTGCTTTGCAATATGCTTTCAGAAGAGAGGAATATAAAGAAGAGCTGACCCTCACAGCAGCAAACCACATCTCATCAATTAAATCATGTGCCTGATCTAGCCATCTGAGCAAGATGCAAGCATTGATAACATGGATCACAGTAAAATTCTCTGCAGAAACTGGGGAGCTTTCTCTATCTGCTCTGATTAGAAACTCAACCAAGTCTTTAATCTTTCCAGCTTCTAGGAAGGCCTTAACTAGTTTGCCATAAAGCCGCTCCGTAGGTTGAAGGATACCATGTTCAGATTTCACCAAGTCAACTTGCAAGTGCAACCTTGCTAATAATATATCAAGCAATTGTTGTACTTCATTTTCAAGTTTCAAGAATTTTGATTCCCACAGAACTCTTCGTAAGACAAACTTGTCAGTGAAATTGATTGGAGAGGAATTGTGCGTTTTGGTTTCGCAAGTCCAAGAGTTTGCTCCAAATTTAGATTAGGAGCAGAGAATTTCAGTTCCAACATCATGGAGAATGACAGCAGCTGAAGTAAGGGATTTATGTTCTTCGTTTACTTTCTGGAGCATGTCCAACACAATCTGAGATACAGAATTCAAGTCCCCATATTTTAGATGTAATGTAAGTAAACAATTGTAGAACTGTTGATATTGCAAATCACTTGGGCTGCAATCTTCATCAATTAGTTTCTTAAGCTTTTTGAGCTCTTCTCTACGTCCATTTCTTTCATATATGTGAGCCATTATAATAAGTGAAGATGACTCAACTTTAACACAAATTCGAGGCATCATTCCAACAAGTTCCTTAGCTTTTCTACTTGTCCCAAATAATAGACATCCAGCTAGAGCAATGTTGAAGACAGTGGTGTTAGGCTTCATAGCAAGCAAAGGTTGATTGCTTTCTTCCGAGGGTCTAACCTGTTGTCCTGAAACAAGTATCCTATCTCAAAAATCAGCTCTGCAAAAAGGTATGCTCCAGGGGCTGTATTTGACATGGGCGCCACCACTGCTGACCATGCTATTACAGTGGGATATTCTTCCATGTCTACCAATTTTCTCACAGTAGTTGATGCAGGTATTGGTAATGAAGATCTAGCAAGAATTAAAGAGATGTATACCATTGACTCTTTCTCTAATAGTCCATGTTTACTTTCCTCAAAAACTGATTCCACAACAAGTTGAGCTCTCTCAAGCCACCGCAAGTCATAGGTTTCTGCAAAACTAGTGAGAAGCTTGTATAAAATGGACTTTCTAGGAAATCCTTCCATCAGTTTATACTGATTATACAATGTCCAAGAATCATCAAATCTTTTTTTCATTAAGAGCATTTACTAATTCCATGCTTAGCCAAGATGGGTACCGAGCCTGGACTATGATTGTCTGAGTCATAGTTGAGAATGAGAGCCGGAACAGATTGGTCAATGTATTACAAAAACCTTTTCCGATACTTTGCATTCCTGAGTCTATAAGAGAGGACCTTACAAGCAGATTGATCTTATCACGATATCCACGAGCTAAAAGTTGGTCACCAAACACCCTGGTGATGTTGAAGCGCAAACCACCACGAGAGGAAAGTAAATTAGAAGATAAATGTGGAATGAATTGTTGGCCCAGCTTCTTAGTGGATAGCATTTTTTTTTTCCAATCATACCATGATTGGAAATGAACCAAACACATCCCCTTGCTACAGCACAAGAATAGATATTTTAAGGCAAAAAATGATAGATAAAATGGGGAGCCAAATATAATCCAAATGTGCTTCCAAATAGAAACATTTGATAAAAGTTAATAATAATAATTTATAAAACAATTAATGCTAGCCAAATAGCCAATTCGTTGACAAGACCTTGGCCATTGAAGGGCGTCCTCACCCATTAATCCACTTCCTCCATTTTGCCATCAAAATTTTATCCAATCTCTAAAATTCATGCATCCCAAAGTGCTAGTGGTAGCCTTCATTGGCAAAGTCAACGGAGGTACCAAAAGACATGCAATAAAATGATATATGCTAATTATTTCTAATTGACAAAAACGTTGAACAGAGCAAAACACAGTTTTGTGCACTAATTAACTAATGCACTTTGATTAAACAAGTGGATTTTAAAACAAAGTTTGCACTCATATCTTCCTCATTCTTCCTGGTAAATTGAAGATTAAAGTTCATGTAATATCCCCAACTTCCGCTCTCTATCTCATACGTCATAGGCGACGTGGTTGTCTTGTAGCTTGAGACTTCATTTCTTTTAAGTGCAATCTATCATACTTTCTATCTGAGAACTGAGAATATTATTTTTTCTTTTCATCATTTATCACATCTGTTAGTTTCATCAGATCATATCCTAAGGTATAGAGTATAAATACAACAGAAACACAATAATCTCAGTATTTCAAAATAACTGAAAACATTGATTCATGATTAGAGTTACGAACAATTTTGTGGGCTCCATAGCCATCTTTTGATAATACAAATACTATTGACATCTGACATGATCAAATATAGTGGGTCACAAGCCCTACAATACAGTTCATTTTCTACTGTCCTCATACTTTAAGGCACAATGTTATTAATTTACATTGATCTGCTGGGGCGATGTCTTCAATAGTTACCTGAAAAAAAAAGACTGGGTGAGCTCAAGAGCCCATTGGATCATACACAGTACATTCATAGCATTATTTAAACCAAACACTGAACATTTAAACACTTATCATCCATTAGGCGTTTCAAACATTTATTTATCAACAGTTGTCAATTAGACCGAAAGGGGTTAACCTCTGTGTTCCAGATCTGGGGAGAGATCAATTCTGAAACTCAAACCCTTCTCTGAGATCATTTCTGAAACCCAGCTCATTCAGGTGTCAATCCTGACAACCAGTTCTAATTTTGCATGGAACACACACAAAGGACATTCGTCCTCACACTGGTACGTGGTTAAAATCTTTATTTAATCTTATTTTTGTGTACAGAGCATAATAAAATAAATATTTCGTCAATAATTAAACATTTCATCAGCATGACATCATAAATAAATATTTTTCATAAATGAAAATAATGACTTTTAATTTCTGATGTAGAAGATCGTACAAGACGCAACTACAGAGCATACTCTCTCGATCATAAATAATATAAATTAAAAAGAAAGAAAAATTATTAAATCAATATTCTTGCATACTTCTAGGCACTCAAACAATGTAAACATCACATATTCAACATTAAAATTCAAATAATACTAGAGAGTAGAGTAATCACTTCCACCTCAGTAGTAATTCTCTAAATCTCAACTTGTTCCGAGTCTTTGGCCAACAGTCTTCAGGATCTACGTTTTGAAAATATCATTTAATAACTGCCCATGAACAATACTGTATATATGAACAGTATTATATATATGAACAGTGCTAAATAGTAACAGTGAACAGTACCATATATATGAACAGTAGACTACGTATACATACTGAAATGAACAACGACATCTCCAATCTTAAATAGAGACTAGAGCAGAGTGATTATACCTGCTTTGATCAGAAAAACCCTCCAATTGCTTCAAAAGAGGTACCCAACCGTAGATCTTCAATACTGCTATGAAGAAACTGGGGTTTTTCCCTTCCGACTACTATATTTGCTGTCTATAACAACTGAAAAACAAGAGAAGAGAAGAGTATAAGCAAAAAAAAATTTTCTTTCTTGCTGGAATGAATTTTCAGAACGAGGGGGGTTTATATAGATTTTTTTGACAGAAAAAGACGAAATCGCACAGTTACAAATAGTTTGTTATTGTAGCTACAGTAACCACCGAACCTTATTTTGTCTGTCGACAAAATAGTAACCGTATTTGTGAACAGTAACCGTATATTTGAACAATAATCGTATATTTAAACAGTAAATTTTAATTTTTTTAACTCAAATTTTGGGTATTACAACACTAAAATTGTAGGTATTACAGTTCAGCATTAGAACTCTGCCATTCAAGATCCAGCTCTTGATTCATCTTAATCATTCTTTAATATCAATAATAAAAATAAATCGAACTTGAGAAAAGGTTTTAAGTTCCACTAATCTAAATCCTGAATCTGATTTCATGAACAAAAGAACATTAATGTTTATAATTTTATCATGGATCAAACTTCTTCATTTGCTTCAAACTTCAAAGGACCTAAATACCAGTAATCTTAACCTTTTTCTTTATCTAAGCGTATAGATATGCACATCATATTTTCCACTAATTAAAACTAAAAGTTTCATCATATGATTAATTATGCCAAGGATGTACATTACTTAAACATGAATCAAACTCAAAAACAAGAAGTGCCAAACCAATCTCCATACATACATTTCATCAAACACCACCTTTGCGTTCGGCATCAACACTCGTGTAAATATACATTTTCCTTCAAACACTCACTAATCTCTCAAAGGAACCAAAAGACACCCAATGGTGGAAAAAGAAAACACCATTTAAAACATATCATTGCTCTTTTGAATCCATTGAAACCTACTATCAATACTATATCAATACCAAACCATCCATTCCCATAAAAAATAAATGAATAAATCAGAATTCAAACAAACCTTCTTGCTTCATCTCAATATCTTTCCTCCCCCGTCTCTGCTTTTCTCAGTTACGCCTAACAAATGGTGGTTCGCTCCATTATTTTTCGGGCTTTTTACATAACTACACAATATTTAAAAATATATTACAAATATATTATGTATTTTAATGTTATACATATAATTAAAAATTAATTACAGAAATATCACAAATTGGGGTGTTACCATTTTAAATTAAAAAAACTCATGAAATCAGCAAACAAACAAGAAAATAGCAACCAAAAAAGAAAATTTGATTTTCTTTCACATTTAATGAAGCATATTAGGAGAAATATGTTTTTATTTGATCAAAAAATAATATATTTTGGTATATTATGATATATTATGATATATTTTGGTATATTTTGTTTATATATTTTGGTATATTATGATATATTTTGGTATATTTTTTTTATATTTTTTATAATATGCATACAATATATAGAAAGTAATATGTATACTAAATTCTGAAGCATATTTTGGTATATTTTTGTATATTTTGGTATATTTTGTTTATA
>JAJIYU010000537.1:0-49627 GCA_030144865.1 Tinospora cordifolia
GGTGCCATCGGGTTGTGGGAACTAAACCCACAACCCAACCCAAATGATTCGGGTTGGACATTTTAAAACCCAACCCAAACCAACTACACTTTAAAACCCAACCCAAACCAAACCAAAAGGTTCGGGTTGGTCGGTTCGGTCGGGTTAATCGGGTTGATGAACACCCCTAAGATTGTCTCCTCATCATCTGTAGAATCAATCTAAAGGTCATCATTGTCCTGTTTCCTTTTTTAGTGGGCAGGTGGAAGGGTCAGGTCCTATCCAATGGAACCTCCACCTAAGGTCTTCAAGCAAAGGGCACTATGAAGAGGAAGAGGAAGCTCCACTAGATTTGTTGAGGGATTGTTTGTTACAAGATAGGAAGGATCAAATAGTGTGGTTCAAAGAGGCTTTCGGGAAATTCTCTACCAAATCTTTCTTCTTTTCCTTATCTGATTCTTCATTTACTCATCCTTTCCTTCTGCTGCAAGAGATGTGGAAGGCCCTGTTCCATCCAAAGTTAAGTTTTTTGCTTGGGATGTGGTTCTAGATAAAGTTTATACGGGGGAAATGATTCAAAAGCGTTTTCTAAGTCATTGTCTTTCTCCTTCACGCTGTCATCCATGTAAACAAGGCACCAAATCAACTGAGCACTTGTTCTTAAGATGTCCATTCTCCAGTTATGCATGGGCAAGGTGGAGGAGGCGCTTTCCTTCTTCCCCTTGTGTAAGTGAGTAGGAGATTCAATTTAGTGTTTATCCGTATCGGGAGGAGATTGGCATGAAGCGAAGAGCTCATTGGATAATGGCTAGTTTGGCAATGATTTGGTGCTTATGGAATAAGAGAAATGCAAGAACCTTTGAAGGTAGGGTCCCTCCTCCAAGTCAAATATAGGAAGAATCTCAATCTTTAGCTTTATTTTGGATAAGTAATAGTCCTTCATCTTTTGGTTATTCCATTTTGAGTAGGACGTAGGGGTGGGAGAATATCTTGTAGTTGATGGTAGGGGTTGGGTTATGAAGGGTGAAATTGGTCCCATTTTGTTTTTGTAGGTGGTCTACTTTTCAATTCCTGATTGTAGCATTTTTATTAAATAAATAAAAATTTTGTTTCTTTTTTTTTTTTTTAAATAAACTGATTTTCCAATTTCATTTCCACATCAAACCCAAACATATCATGGAGCTTCCACTTCTCTAGAGCACTAAAGGATAGGGAACAAGTACATATATCTAATATCCCAGACACAATTTGATAGTCTCCACAGCCTAATGGTCATTTTTTCTTGTGAGTTTTTGGTTAGGGCTTCAATAATTCACCCTAACACCCCCCACTCCCCTTTCTTTATTATTAACACATCTTGGGAAACATATAGAAGATCAATATTCCATCTAAAGTTACAGTTATTGGATGGTTTTTGTCACACTGAAAAATTAACACTTTGTATACCATGTAGAGACACCTTCCAAACCACATCATATCTCCACAATGTTGCATTATGTGCTTCCAGAGGAGAAAAGTGTAGAACATTTATTTTTGAGCTGAAAATGGACAAGACCAGTATGGGATAAATGGTGGGCGTTTTTAAGGGGAAAACTATATACACCTTCACCAATTAAGAATTGTTGTCTACTGTTACCTAACAGGGCCATCACTACTATTGGCATGCTCATGATTTTTGCAGTTGAGCTGGTTCAAGGTCCATCCATGTCGGATTGGTTCTTGAATTTGGGAAGTGTATTCATAACTTGTAGAATATTGTGGGTTGTTTATGTGTATTAAGATTAAGATAGTGTATCATTGCCAGTGGTTTGCACTCTGTAACTAGGCCTCAAATTTATAGTTTAATACTTGTTTCTTATGGGGAAAGAAGAAAGATGAATGATCAATATATGTAACTATTTAGGAATGAACTAAATAGTTCTCATCTCCTCCATGCACCACATCCTAAAAATACTATAAAACTGCTATTATTCATTTCCTTCCTCACAATATCAAACTGTATTGCTTCCATTCAGACTCCATGCACTATGCTGGAAAAAAATGATTCTAAAACTGCTTTTATTCTCTTTCTTCCCTACTAAATCAAACTGCAATACATCATTTCAGATTTCAAATGAACCTTCATTACATTAAATAGATGAAACATTTTTGAGAGACAAACTTATGGAAGTTCATTGGCAAATAATTTGTAGTTTCCTCATAACAAGTTTCAACGCATACACACAGTCCTCATGGTCATTGCACCATAGCTAATAGATACACACATACATACATGATTCAAGTCATAACAGTTTCCCCAGAACAACATACCTGCCCTTCAGTTCTACCGAGTGTTTTCAGTCAAAGCAAGCCAAGCATTCTTCTAACTCCTAAGTTGATAACAGAGCCCACGGTTATCCCACAGCACTAACGACATAGCAACTGTACAACATTGTTGCCATGTAAATCCTGTTAAGAAGGAGTGCAACAATACACTTTTTAGTGGAGAGCATATACAGCATAAAAGAAGCTTGGATGATATAAACAATGGGCTACTAGACAAACTAAATCCTTGCATGTCAGAACAGACAACTTGTAGGTCGGAATTCATCCTCCAAATTTTCAGCATTTCATAATAGCATGGATTATAAAAAATGAATTATCATCTGCAAAGGTGAGGCTATAGAAAAATGTATAGTACAACAGTTACCTGAAAATCATTTACAATCTGAACTTGAAAGTTGGAACTTCTCATCCACATTTTCAGCATTGAATAGTATGGATTCTAAAAAAATGAATTATAATCTACAAAGATGAGGCAATAGAAAAGTGCAGTACAACAGTTACCTGAAAATCATTTATACTCTGAACTTCCTAATAAAAACTTATTAAGCAAGCACACGTCCTGCCTAAACAATAATGTCAGAAGATTTTAATGAAGCCCATACAATAAGAGGTCCAAGACCTACTGTTTATGATCCTCAACCAACATATCATCTAATAATTGACCTAATTGCCTAATCATTTGATAACTAGAATAAAAAATTTTGACCAATCTTCTCTCTGTAGTTACAAAGAGAAATAAATTTAGAGGCCTCTTTTTTATCACGAATTAATTCACTGTTATTATGCAGGATTCAACTGCATCATCAATCCACTCGCAGCAATTGTTTTTCCCTTTTCCCATAAGAAAATATATTTTATACTCATAGGACTAACACGTCTTGTACTTCTTGAGAAAGTGATTGAATGAGGTCAAAATTTAACTCATATGCCCATGGCAACCATCTACAAAATAAAAATTATGATCTCGGAATTAGATGATAATAAGTTTATACCAGTCAATTGATAATTTGAATGATTTTTATCTATACAAAGTACACAAGGGCTACTGAAGGAAATGAACAGATAACAGACCCCAGCCACCCCCCAACCACCACCACTCAAAAAGAAAAAAATAAAAATAAAAATAAAAAAGAAAAGAAGAAGAAAGAAAAACCCTCAAATCTGGAGAGTGTAGTACACATTAAATTCACAGCCCATTCCAGCTTTGGCTCCTTAGCCTAGAGATGATGAGCAGCAGAGGTAGCAAAATTTAAGAGCACCAACCTTCAGAGAGATAACAGAAGAAATAATAGAGGATGTATGTTTCAAGATGTAAGAATCAGGCAGAAATCTCGGACGCCCGTGTCTTGTCAGCTCCAAATCACTTGGGTGAAACTCTGCTCTATCCACATTCTATGATTGGTTCTTGAAAAGATCAAAACACATGGATAATCATGGCAACATTTTGAATGGCAATAGAATCACCTACATGAAAGTCAGCCAACCATCTTTGTTTATTTATGTCATTAAAATTTGTATGATAGGCTTAAAAACTCACAAGTCATACATGACATCTTTATCCTTCTTTTTTCTTTTTTTTTCCCCAAATTCCAACTCAACATTTTAAAGAATTCGAAAAAAAACTAAGCAAGCACTACATAATAACAATGCCAACGAATTGAAAAAATTAAATAATGACCTTTTCTTTCTTATGAACTAAAATATCAATTCATTCAATTCAATGGTCAACGCTTGAACAATCCAAATTTTTTCTGGGAATGAAAATATTCCCTTTGGTCTGATTTCCTTGCAAAAGAACTAACCAAGATCTGAAATGTTACATTTGACAAAGAGTGTTGTTTTGATAATATAAATTTGATTGACAAAAGCATTAATCAGGTTTGCGCATACTTTTTTCCATCTCATCAGGTTTCCTTCATGATTCTATTTTTCGACTTTTGCATAGCAGAAGTTAGGACCTTAATATTAAATGGTGCAATCTGTAAGAAACTAGATCATATATATGTATAGAAAGAAAAGAACTGCAAAGATTGCACAATAAATAACTCAGCAACACGGTCAAAACAAAACAATCACTAAATAGAAAAAATGTTGTCCCACCCTCTAAAGCCACGCTTCAAATGTATTTAGTCCTCAGAACGCTTTAAATGCTTGAAATATCAGGATGCATATTTAAAAAAAAAATAGCAATTGACAAGTTTTAATTTCAATAAGAAATTGAGAACCTTGTGCACGTGCATATTCACAAGGGAATACTCTTAACTGTCCTGATACCAGAACGCAATGCGCAATGGAAGAAGCTCAGGCTAAAAACAATAGCTCCATGTATAGAGTGGGATTCTGGATATATGTCCCATAGGGATTTCTAGTAATGAAGCTTTGTACTCCCAATCCCAATATGAAACAATTTCTATATAGTTGTACACAAATTGGAAGAGAGAAAACGCAGCAAGAGGGGGGAGGGGAAGGAGGGAGGAGAGAAGTTAGGGTAGGCCGCATGCATTATTTGCTGCATGCATGAAATTATTCTGCAAGTAACATTCAAACACAGAAGTATTCTACCCTCTCAGTACTCAGTATCTCAACCATAGTCTCAACTGTATGTCCTTTCCTGCCAATTTTTTCACAAGGATCAATTAAAATTCCATGTTCAAACAATAGACGAGGAACATATGTTCTTAAAATACTTTAACTGCCTGGAAATCACTGATAAATCATAAGTTTCACCAAAGCATCTAACAAAGGTATTCTGTATAAACATTACACCACACTATGAATGACAAGGAAGAAATAAATACAAAAATAAGATAGTATAATGAGAACCAGATACCTCGGTTACAGTAAGTGCGCAGAGCAGCAGTAAATATTTCATAGAAGCAGGTTAGACAGTCTATCCCATAGCAGAAACTTTGGATTTCACATTTCGGGGAAGACTAGATTTGCGAAACTGAGGATTTTCTATCGAATACACAAGAAGCGTACCATCCTTTGTCCCAGCTAAAAAGCACTCCTCTTGGGTCACTGTTAAAGATGTGATTACTTTCCCAACTCCATCATACCTTTTCACAATCTCAAGTGATTTCATAGACCTTACTACTATATGCCCATGATCACCAGCACAAACTAAAAACTCACCACAATTGCTGAGTTTAACACAGTTGAGACGGCCATTTGATTCAGATGCAGCAATGTGCTTTCCATTAATAGAGTACATGTTCATACTCAAATCATCTTCAGCATAGAAAACTATTCGTCCATGCTGAGAAGCAACCAATTTTGTCAAGGCACATCCAGATGGATGCCGAATGGAACGTACATATCTTCCTTCTCGCAGTGTATGGAAAATACAAGTTCCATCTTTTGACCCACTGATGACAATGTCAAGCTCTAGACTGACAAATAAGCATGTAATGACATCATCATGTCCACAGAGGATATGAAATGGAGCTTCAACAATAACAAAATCTTTTCTGGGAAGCTCTGTATGAGCATTTCGAACTCTCTTTTCTGTAGCTCTGGCACGATAAACTTCCCACACCATGATTGTTGTGTCATAGCTTCCAGTGGCAAGGATTGCCCCATCAGTTGTCACTAAAGATTAACAGGTTTTTCTCAGTTATATGAAAATACTACTAATAGGACCAAACATGTTTAAAAAAAAAAAAATGCAATACAAAGCTGTTTCCTGAAAATTGAATATTTGGAATACTAATACAGAAGAAAGGGCTTGAGGTTGCGCATTGAAAAAGTAGGTGGCTGCTCAAAAAACAAACTAATGTATGAAACTGAAAGAGAGTACTAATAAATGTAATAAAGAGATTGCATTAGAAAAAATGAAAATTGTATCACATAAAAGAAAATACAAACAAGTTACTGTAATGTTAAAACTAAAAGTTAACCTATAAGAAATTATTTTTTCAAAAAAAAGAAAAAAGAAAAAAACTATATTTCATTCAATTCAACAAAGCCTTTTCTAAAGAAGATCAAATATGTAGAGTCAAAGAAACTACACCAACCAATGAAATCAAACCATAAAAAGAACTAATTAACTCATAAAAAGAAATAACTCATAAAAAGAACTAATTAAACCAAAAGAAAAGATACATAAAATTGAATGACAACCTTTCAGCAGAAAGAATACATATAAATATAACAATAAAAAATAAAAAGATAATAGCAAAGAATTGTTCTGGCGTGCAATATAGACAGTCAAAGAAATTAATTAACACTGAGAGAGATGCAGCATAACCCACAGAACAGAAGAAACAAAAAACCAAAAAAGGAAAGAGAGGAGTTTACACATATGCCGTTGTGTACAAAAGGAGAGAGAAAAAGTATCAAGAAGATGAAAGATGATAATGATGATGATAAGAAATCAAATAATCAGTTCTCTTTAAGAAGAAACTGCACTGGCTGATGCACACTAGAATCGCAGATCGTAAGAAATTAAATCCTAATTCTGCTGCTGCAGTGTGACATAAGGTTATGGATTATAGGGAATTCTACTTTCCTTCTTGCTCTTCTGTTAGATATTGGGTGACTCAACCAACTCAATGTATAATTCTATTTGTATATAGTTTCCTTATGTACTTAGAAATTCAGTTTTGTGTTTTGAAAACTAGTGAGAAATTAAAAATAAATTACAACTAATATTATATAAACCCTTGTTCGGGTGTATGAAACTTGCGTATGTGAGAATTTGGGATTTTGTATGAGAGCATTTTCATGGGAGGGAATTTAGGTAGATTTAATTATAAGTTGTAACCTATTTGCATTCTCTCATAGTGGATTAATTCTCATCTCCTGTGAACATAGATGACATGCGTAAACCACTTAAATATAACGGGTCTTCATTGTAAGCTTGTTTGCATTCATTTCGATCATTGATTGTTTAGGTGTGGATTGTTGAATATTTCAGTGTAAGCACTTGTTCAATTTAGTTTTCCTTCCACTACATAGAACAAATTGATACCAAAGCCAGGTTCGAGACACTATGATTGTAGGTATTGAAGTTTAGATATTATGTTTCAAAGATTGTAGTCATGCATTGCAAAGTTGCAATCTTTGAGTTTTTGTGGAGTCATTGAATGAAACAAGTTGTGATTATTTTGCAAATTTTGCAATCTGGTTGTTCTCGACATTATCGCAACATGCAACTTGCAAGAGTAAAGAAAATTATGTGTTCTTCAAGTAAGGATAAATTATTTTCTTTCTTTATGATAGTTTTTAGAAATGTTGGCTCATTGAAGTCAAGAAAAGATATATTCTTTGATGTTATCGCACACATAACAATTGTGATCATTTTAATAATCAATTTGGACACAATAATTTCGATTTTGGTTTCATTATGAACCAAAGCTTGGTTATGGTATTTATCAGTGTTGTCAAGGCAGTAAGACGGTTTAAGACGATAAGCCTCCATAAGGCGAGGCAAGGCCTAAGCGGTCCTTAAAATAATTATTTAAATGTTCTTGAAGAACTATTTATTTATTTATTGGTCTCTTACTCAATATATATATATATATATATAGATACATAAATCTTTCTAAAGAATTGTTTAATACCTTTTTATAATTTTATTTATTTATATGTTACATTTAATTAATTAATGATATATAAATTATAAAATTATAAATAATGACATATTAAATAACATATTATGATAAACTCATGATCATTATAAGTTCATATACTTCATATTCATAACATTCTAAAAAGAAGAGCTAACTGCAAGAGAGAGAGAGAGAGAGAGAGAGAGAGAGAGAGAGAGAGAGAGATATGTAGAGAGATAATGAGAGACGTAGAAAGAGATATAAGAGAGACGTAGATAAAGATAGAGAAGAGAGACGTAAAAAGATAAAGAGCGAGAGAGCAAAGAGAGCAGAGAGAGGAGGGATGCAGAAAAAGAGAGAGGGAGAGATGCAAAAAGAGAGAGAGGCAAAGCAGAGAGAGCAGGAGAGATGCAGAAAGAGAGCAAAGAGAGAGGGAAAGAGTCAAGAGAAAGAGAGAGAGAGACGCACAGTGAGATGGAGGGAGATGTCCAAGTCACTCACCGAAAAAGACGTCGGAGTTACTCGCTGGGGTGTCGGAGATGATCGTCGGAGTCTCAAATATGATCGTCGGAATTGGTTCGTGTTATTTGACTTTCAAAGGTTTGAGAATGAAATTATTAGATTTAGGTTAAAATTAAAAAATTAATTAATTAATTAAAAACCCTCCTATTTTATTTAAATTTATAGAGAAGCCTTTCCCGCTCCTAGGCGATGGCCCAAGCTTTGAGGGGGCCTGGACCAGGTGACGGCTTGACCACCTTGGTATTTACTCAAATTTTTTTGTGATTATTTAATCACTTGGATATTATTTCTCAAATTTGAGTGAATTTTTATTAGAGAAATTTGGTAGTTTGCTTTGGTGGAGATCAATTATGGCAATTAATACTGACTCTAAGAGTGCATCAAATGCAAACTTTAATATACAAAAATATAACAGCAAGAACAATTTTGACATGCGACAAGTGCATGTTCAAGACATCTTTATACACCAAAAGTTACTCAAGCCTTCGTTTGGTTCAAGTGGAAGACCAGCAAATATATCAAATGAAAAATGGGAAGAGTATGACCTCTAGGCATGTGCAACCATTAGACTATATTTGAAGAAAGAAATTGAGGATAGTGTCAGGTATGAGAAATTTGCAACATTTATCTATTCTAAGTTGGAAAACAAGTATTTGACAAATCTCTTACAAATAAGTTATATATGAAGAATAAGTTGTACATGATTCGCATGAAAGAAGGTATAACTTTGAATGAGCATATCAATAAATTTAATTAAATCATTGCAAATTAAATAAATATTGGTCAAAAAATAGAAGATGAAGATAAAGTTCAACTCCATATTGGTTTGCTTCATGAGGGCTCTTGGCTACTACTTGACTTTATGGAAAGAAAACTCCAAATTTTGATGATGTTTCAATAAAACGCTTCTTTCGAATAAGACTCTAAATAGTTTGTTTGATTCATTTTCCCTTCTGCTGCACACAATATCTTCTTCCTCTTCTCCTACTTCACATGTTATGATTTAAAGCAAGATATTTTTTGTGTACATGGAAGAAACAGCAACATTCACAGGAATATAATAATGAGATAGCAATAATAAAGCATCATTTCAAGGTATAAATATATAAATGCATAAAATGTATAAAGCAAAGGAAAAAAAAATGCACATTTCATGCAGTGAAGGGTGTACCAACTTAAAAAAGAATTTGGAAAATAACTTCCATGCATGCAAAATGATATTTATGGACTTGGGAGACTGGTAAGAAGTGTAAAGGAAATAGAGAAATTACAGTGGAATGCAGAGAATGAATCCACAGTAGGATTGAAATGATATGCAGTTTAAGAGGAGAGGTGAGGCACAAGTAGCTGGAATGTGTTGGTTGGGAAGCATGTCATGGGCTCGAGTTAACGGAAGATGTGATGTTTAGTACAGTATTCAATGGAGGAAGAAATAAATATGGCTCATTTAGAGAACAAAGAAAAGATCTTCAATAGGAGAATGGTTTATAGTTAGAAGGGTGACGAGATCATACCATATATGTACAAAAGAAGAAAAGTTCTGATTGAAAACACTGCACTATTTTTGTCTATTCTTTTAATTTCTTTGGAAGAATAGGCCAGAATGCTTAGAGCAAATAAGTTCTCTCTCTACAATAGTGTAGATTACAAAAGAAAGAGAAAGATACCTGCAACACAGCTGACTACATCTTTGTGCTGCCGGATTGTCTGTACTGTTCTCCCATCATTTAGGGATATTACCTGAAAGCTATTTTCCCAATTTCCACATGAAATCAAGAAGCTTTCTGATGATGTTTGCATTGCAGCGAAGTACTGTGCTCCAAATTCAATATTTTCAGCCAAAGGACTACCAATTTTCCGAGGAGATAGAATATCAGACCCAATGCCAAAAAAGGGTTCCTGGAAGGATAAGATTTATTAAAGATTAGAATGCTTATGCCTCGCACTAAGGTTTAAAACAACGAGTACGGAAACCATGAATCAAAAGACAAAAAAAGTAATATAAACCTGTGAACCAGAAAAAGTGAAGTTTCCTCCAGATTGCAGTTGGGTAGTCAACCACATCTTCACAGACATGGTAAGCCCCTGATTCACAATCACAATGCTCGAGTCCAATACATCAATAAATAGTGCAGCAGATGGTGGGTGGGTGGCACTTGAAATGATAGAAGTCAAATTAATTGAACCAGGAGCAAAAAATAAAGGATGAGCTATGGGAATCGGAGGCCCTCTTCTCGGATGACTTTTACGGAAAATTTGGATTGGTGTCTGACCAAAATTTGCAATCTGATCCTCAATGGCTGATCTTTGCAATTCATCTTCCATGGTGTCCAGGTCCACAGCACCTTCGTAAGTCAAATAATAAAAAATATTTGCAGCCTGCATTTAGAGTTATTTTCTAGTCATTATATAAATGTCAGTGTAAAGCCATTATGCTAAAGAGATAAATGAAGTTAATATGAATTTCAACATATACCAAATCCATCAATTTTTATTATTACCTCCACAGCTGGTTTTCCACGCTGCTTGTAACCAAACACCAAATCAATCCAATGATGCAGATTGGAGCTCACATATTCACTTTCAAGGGCCTCTCTGTTTTTGTGTATGAATTCTTCAGGAGATCCCTGAGTAATTGGTCTAAAAATCAGTATTTTGAAAGCGAATACTAAAATCACTCCCCAGGCAAGCAATCAAGGGAAGACTGTAGAAATGCAATCGATGAAGAAGAAAAAAATTATCTAGTGGACTTGAAAGTTCAATAGTTGAGGGGTCTTATACTAGTTACTAGAGTCACAACTAACAAAATAGACTAGAAAGCACCGGAAGAAATTTCTCTGATTTTAAGTTGTATGTTCTAGTCATCAAACCGTAAATTAAATTTCAATAACAGAACAAGAACTTCGTTGACATTATGTAAATATTGAAATACTACATAAATAAATAAATAAATAAATAAAACCTTTTTCCACTTTTAAGATGTAAAGCATGAAAATACTAAACCTAAAAAAGATTCTGTAAATGGCAATACATGTCATTTCCAACAAAACACAAATATTTTTTGATCTGTTACACGCAAGACAGCCAAGAGACGATTATACATGAGGTGACCAAGACGCCCCATTACCACATAGTCATGAACAGAGAAACAATCATCTGGCTCAAAAGAAGGGTAGAGCATATGCTGAACAATAACGGACACTGCATTAACAAAGGGGTGTTTCATGGAGCAAGCTTTAGAATCTTAATGGAGGGTGTGGCCGGTGCATCAAGTTAATGAAGATGGTGAACCAACACCAAAGCATCGTCATACCAGAGGAACGCACAACAAAGGCTTGGGAAAACATCTGGAAAGCTCTGGACATGGTAGTTGAGGAGGTAGTGGAAAGATGGGGCAAAGTAGAAAGTAGAAAAGGTGCACAACACCTAAGACAAGTGAAAAGGGTGATACAAGAGGATGAGGAAAGCAAAAAAAAAAAGGAGCATGGAGGACAAAGACAGAAGGAAACAAGTAGCTGAAAAGGAACCATGGTTTCGAGGCAAGAAGGCAAGGGAATGAAGGAGAAAGACAATGGAATCGGGAGGCGATCATCCGACCTCAGATAAAATACCATAGAGAATGGTCGAACGATCAGTTAGACAAATGCTGAAAAGAGATATCCACATTTAGAGACTAGACATGGCAAGAGTATTGTTGTATTGCCACAAGGAAGAAGACATCAAAATGCTCCAAGCTGAGAGATGTCAAACCCTCTTGAGGGCATGGTATGAAAATTAGCCGAAGTTTGTCGAAATTAGCCGAATTAATTAGGTAATTTGGACAATCGAAACGAAGTTCGCCTGTAATTATAAAATTACAAAATTTTGTTGAAATCTTCAAAAAATCAGCGAAGTTTACTTAAATTTGAAGTTTTGAAGATTTTTGTAGAAAAAAAAATTGTATAAAAGCCGTGAAAAAGAGCATTTGCAATGAAAGAATTTATGTAGTGCACAAAAAGAAAGAAGAACAAACTATAACTTGGAAGAAGAGACGACAGAGAGGAGTAATAACAGAAAAATAAGCTAAAAGCCTAAGAGAAGAGACATTGAGAAAAGAAAGAGGAAGGAAAACCAAGGTTTATGTTTGCAAGACCATTAGGATTTGACAATAAAATTTTTTTGTTTCTTTCTTTTCTCTAAAAGTTTTAAGTTAACACATGCGATGTGCATAAAACATTGCTAATGTTAAAATACATCTTCAAAACCATTACATGTATACTTTTTATATGTAAAATATATTTGCTATGTTTGTTTTTGCCATTTTTAACAAAAATTGTCCATATTTTAGCACTTATATAGTATTTTTTTGAATTTTTCTAACTTGGTAAATTTTTACAAAAATTCTTTCCAATTTATCGAACTCTTCGAATTAATTCTAATTTTCAAAGGTCGAAGTTTAGGGCGAAATCGAATTTTCATTCCTTGCTTGAGGGGATTCTATATTGATGAATAGAACAAGGAGCTAACTACAACAAGAGTGTAGGTTTCTTGCAGAAACAATTGGATGGGGATAGATGGCATTCGGCTGCATGACTAAAATATTCAAACTTTTGGAAAAATTGGAGAAGCCTGTGGAGGTTTATTGGGCATCACTCACATTAACATTTCCACCATATCGATGGAAATGGCATTCTTGCAATTGAGAGGGCACGATTCGGGCTGTCTCCCAAAAGATTTTGAAATTTATGATGAAACAAGAATTTGGGATTTGAAACTAGTGGAGATAGAAAGAAGCTGGGGCGTGGAAGTCAAGGAACTCTGTATGCAGATCATAGAACAGTTCACCGAAAATTATTTAGAGGAGATTACAAACATCAGAACATGGAGGTATAGCAGTCGCAAAAGCTCAGAGGTCGAAATCTTGAGCAACGATGATGATGGTGCGCCGATCTAGGATGTAGAGGAAAGGGCAATGGTGAGAGGATGGTAGACAAACGGCAAAGCAAAGTAGCCAACAAGACCAACAATGGCGACAGCCCACCTACCCCGGATAGAGTGGCTGGCAACAATGGTGGGCCCACTTGCCGCTGCATGAGGAGTAACGCCAATTCGGGCTGGGCCAATTTTGGAAAGCCTATGGAAGTGGACCCAGGGGAGTGGATCAAAATACCGAAGAAAGACAAGCTCAGCAGACCCAAAGAAAAGAGTCTGAAAAGAGAAGAAAGATCAGATGGGCCCATAGACTAATTGCACAAAATGGGACATGCAATGAGAAGGCTTGAGTAGAAAATGGGACAGGGAGGAGAGTGGCCCATGGATCGTTATAAACTTAAGGTCTACCAACGGACTACAAAAAGAAGTGAAAGAAACAGGAAAGGGGGCCTGGCTTATTGGGAAGCCCAAGCGAACAAAAGTGACTCGGACCTGAATACGGGCTCAAACTAACACAATTACTTGACCCAATCAATGTCGGAGAGGATACCAGAGATGCAGTGAATAGATATAGAATCAACAGAGAACATGGGGTTGTCGATCAAAAAAAAGCACCACATCAGGAAGGAAGAGCACATAACCAGGTATGTACTCAATACTTTGCTTCGCTTCTCTCTCACTATTCTAGCAGGACAGATGCTTCCAGGTCGAGCTTCGTCCCCTCCACTCCACGGGTCAGGAAAGTGAGAAAGAAAATCCAAAGGAAGATGATACAGATTCAGAATATAAAAATTCCAGAAGGCGAGGAATAGATGATGAGTCGATGCAATAATACCGAGATAAACAAGAGCAACCAGGAGTTGGGATATGTAAGAGTAAGAGACTTTCTGCTCTCAATCAACTTTTTACTGATCACAATGCAATAAGCAATAGTTGATCCTAATGGGGACCAAATTATCTCATGAAGATTCTCAATTAGAACATCAAAGGTTGAAGGTTAGGGGATAGAAGAAGACTAATCAGAAAGACTATAAGTGCGACGAAGGCAGACTTGATTGCAGATCTTTGGAAACAAAGATTCATGAAATAGGTGGAGATTCCAACAGAAGGAACAAAAGGGGGATTTCCATAATGTGGGACGTGCAAAATATGGTGGTAGAAGAGATATGGGAAGGAAACTACTCCCTGACAATTAAAATAAATAGAAGAGATGAACCAAATTGGTTGTTCACAACAGTTTATGGGCCATGCGATGATAAAGGAAGAGAGGAATGTCTTTCGAGTTAGCAATTATGTCAGCTCTCATTCAAGGACCATGATATGTGGGAGGAGACTTGAATATGGTCGGACATATGGGAGAAAAGAAAAACAATAGTCAAAAAGCTGGGACAATAAGGAAGTTTGATAATTGGATTCAGGAACTGAATCTGCAAGAATCGAATCTTAAGAATCTACTTTACACATGGAAAAATGGACGTACTTTCTCAGCAATGTCCAAACTAAATAGATTCCTATGCAATGAAGCATGGGGAAAAAAATTCAATCGTCAAAGAGTTTTGGGCCTTCAACAATTAACCTCAGATCATTGGTCGATTCTTCTGGACACAGAGGAAACAAAATGGTGTCCTTCACCCTTCATATTTAAGAATGTGTGGCTTCAACACCCAAACTTCAAAGAAATGGTGCAGCAGGCACAGGAGAATGATCAAAGTAGAGGATGGGAAGGGTATAAGATCATGTTGTAGCTAAAGAATCTTAAAGAAAAACTAAGAAATTGGAATAAAATTAAGGAGGAGGAGAGAGCCTCTATCCTGGCCCAGCTTCAGCTGATTGACCATCGAATAGAAAGGGCCGCTCGTCACAAAGCTTGACTAAAGTGGGCGAGGGAGGGTACTATAAACTCTTAAGTTTTTTCACCGAATTCTCTCCATACGGAGGTCTCATGCTATCATCTCAAATTTGGAAACTGAAGGGGGCGATCTATTGGAGTGTATGGAAGACGTAGAGGCATATTATCTCTTATTTTTCTCAGTTATACTCAGAGCTTAATGTTCCACAGTGGGTCATCGAAGGCATAGCATGGAGACCCATTTCAGAGGATAAAAGTCATTGATTGGAACGACCTTTTACGGAGGAGGAAGTTAGAGAGGCAGTTTTTCTTTTGCAATGGAGAGAAGGCTCCAGGTCCCGATGGTTTTTCCATGATGTTCTTTCAAAAGAACTGGTCATTGTTAAGCCAAGACATCTGCAATGTTGTTCATGAATTCCATAACTCATGAATCATTACCAAATGCATTAACGAGATCTACATTGAGCTCATCCCCAAGAAGAGTAGCTCCAGTAAAATAGAGGACTTTCGGCCCATCGGCCTAGTTACTAGTCTATATAAGATAATTGCCAAAATCCTAATGAGGAGGTTGAAGGAGGTAATCAAGGACACGATCGCAGAGACTCGGCTGGGCTTTGTCAAAGACTGACACATCCTGAATGTGGTACTAATAGCTTAGTGAAGCTGTAGACGACTACAGAGAGAGTCGTAAAGAGGGTCCGGTAGTTAAAATTGACTTATCAAAGGCTTATGACTCCGTGAGATGGCACTATCTTATGTACGTGCTAAAAAAAGGGTTTTTGTGAGAAATGGCGTAAATGGATTTTGGGATATTTATCCTTAGTCTCTTAGTCATTATCAATGGTAGGCCAAGAGGAAAGATACAGGCTTCCAGGGGTTTGAGGCAGGGAGATTCCCTTTCTCCCTTCCGATACATTCTGGCAAGAGATGGCCTTCAAGGGATCATGTAGAAGGCAACGGAACACAGCGTACAAGGATTCGAGATGGGCTCGAATAAAATCAAATTATCTCGTCTTTTCTACACTGATGACTCTCTCTTTTTCTTGAATAATGATAAGCATAGTTGGAGGATGCTCACGAAAGTCCTCGAAGTTTCTCTCTAATCTCAAGATTGAAGATTAAATTGCATAAGAGTCAAATAGTGGGTATCAATTTATCGGAACCTGATCTATCCCAAGCCAAGCACATTCTGAACATCTCTGTAAGCACATGGCCCATAAAATACTTTGGTCTTCCTTTGGGAGGAAATCACAAGAGAATCTCCTTTTGGGACCCAATGGTGCAGACAGTCAAACGTCGCATTGAGGGATGGAAAGGCAGCTACTTGTCCAGAGGCGGATGTCTATTATTAATCAAAATAGTTCTGGAGGCACTTCCATCATACTCTGTCCATCTTCCCGATGCTGGTCGCTATGCAGAATGAGATAGAAAGATGTGTCAGGCGTTTCTTTTAGAAACGAGAGAATGTTGAGTAGGCCCAAATGTTGGTCAACTGGAAGATCTGTCTCCAAAAAGATAGCGGAGGATTGGTTGTGGGCAATCTTATATTTAGAAATCTTGCCCTTGCGGCCAAATGGTTACGATGCTTCTCGGGGGAACAAACTTCTCTATGGGGTAAGATCGTTAACAGTATTCATGGCTCCTCTCACAACGTCATGGTGGCAAGTCTCAAGAACAGATCAACGGGGAGGTCGCCTTGGAAATTTATTCATTCTATTTACTCGAGATTTATGAGTCAAACCCAGTGGAGATTGGGCAATGGAATGAAGATCAGGGCGTGGGAAGACGCTTGGAGGGAAAATCTTACTTTGAAGGAGTTTCCTAAACTGTTCAAATTGCTTCCTCACCCTTTGGTGACTTTATATCAGCTGAAGGGACTTAATCAGGAGATTCCAAATGCTAATCCTAGCTAGAACTCTAACTTCCGACGAGCCTTGAAGGATGAAGAGATTGAGGACCTCACAGTCATTCTTCAAAGGTTAGACCAGCTGCAATTTAGAGACAGCGATGACTCTTGGAGATGGCCGGGGAACGACCGCGAGACCTTCTCAGTTAAATCATGTTATGATGCCTTCTCTGCTAAGTCTGGCGTGGAAGACAGAAGCATATTTGACCCTATATGGAAGACTTCGATGCCCGTTAAAACCAAAATTCTAGCCTGGCTTGTTATTCTAGGAAGACTAAACTATTTTGTCCAACTTCAGTCTAAAGTGCCTAATCGATGCATCTCACCATCTTGGTGTTGTTTGTGCAGGAGTGCTGAAGATGACGTACATCATCTGATCTAGAATTACGAGGCATTGAAAGTTGTATGGGAAGCATAGCGCTATTTCCTGCCAGTTTTACCTAATCCGCAAGAGGACCCACTCATCCTGTCTAGTCCGAAAGCGACCCCTCTAAGACTAAGGCGATAGTGGCTTCTCATCTGTTTTGCTATATGGGCAGCTATCTGGGAATCTAGGAAAAACTGTATCTTTAGGGGAAAGTTGGTAGATATAAACAACATTGGATGAGGAGGTGCTCATCCATTTTGCAATCTCTTTTGTAATTGAGGAGATCCAAATACTGGAGTGTAGACAGGAAAGACGGTGTAGGCAAAGAGTCAAAATGAAATGGGCAAAAGAAGGAGCGTCAACTAAAAGTACTTTCATAGAGTCATCTCAATAAGAAAATCACGAGCCACAATTAATAAATTAGAAGATGAGGCAGGGAACTTGGTGGAATTTGAGGTTGAAATTCAACTAATGATAACTGATTATTTTGGAAGATTACTCGTAGAAAAGTCCACCGTCAAATGAGGAGTTGAAGGGCTATAGTGGCAGGGCCCATTAGAAGGTTAGAAAGAGAGTTTGAAGAAGAGGAGATCAAGGAGGTTGTCTTCAGTTGCAACAGAGGAAAGGTTCCTGATCCGAATGGGCTCACCATGGCTTTTTTCCAAAAAAATGAGAAATAGTCAAACAGGAAATCATAGCCTGTATGAAAGAATTTCATAGAGATGCTTATGTAAACAAGAAAGTAAATGACATACATATGCCTTTCCAAAGAAGACTAACTCCATGCGAATGGAGGATTATCGGCCAATAAGCCTCACTACAAGTATCTATAAAATAATTGCAAAGACTCTAGCAACCAGGGTCCGGACATTTCTTTCAAAAACTGTAAGTGAACATCAAATGGCTTTCGTTAAAGACAAACAAATAACCGGTGCCATCTTGATTGCAAATGAATTAGCAGAAGACTATAGGGTTAACAACAAAGAAGTTCTCTTGCTAAAGGTGGACTTCGCCAAAGCATATGATTCAGTGACATGGAATTTCCTCAACTTCATATTGGAGAAGAAAGGCATTGGAAATCAATGGAGGAAGTGGATTCAAGTATGCTTGAAGACAGTCAACTACTCAATCTTTATCACTGGGAGACGTTGGGGGACATTCAATGGACACAAGGGATTGCAGTAGGGGGACCCTCTATCCCCTTTCCTATATACCATTATCGCAAACACACTTACAAGAATTTTCGAGAAAGTAGTAATGGAGAAAAGGCTCGAAGGTATGTTAGTAGGTAGGGACAACATTCAACTAACACACCTCCTATTCGAAGATGACTGCTTAATCTTTATGCACAACATGAAGGAGGAAGTAAAGGTGGTAATAGAATCTTTACATGTTTTTGGTTTCTTAAAGGGGATGGCAATAAATGGGAACAAGAGTCAGCTGCTAGAGATAAACATAAACAGGGAGGAGATAATTAGGATGCTTGCAGACTTAAAAGTGTCCTTTGGAAGTTGTTCGTTGCAATACTTGGGACTACCGTTAGGAGGAAACCCGAATAAAACTGTTTTCTGAGAACTAGTGATACAAACCATAAAAAGAAGAATTACAGGGTGGAAAAGAAGCTATCTTTCAAGAGGTGGAAGACTTCTCCTATTAAAAATAGTCTTGAAAGCTCTCCCAACTGACATCCCATCAACTTTCAGAATGCCAAAGATGGTAAATAGTATCATTGAAAGACACAAGAGGGATTTTTTTTTCGAAAACAAGAAGAGCACAAGAGGGGCCAAAATCTGATGAAATGGGAGCAGGTTTGCAAAGACATAAAACAAGGGGGTCTTGGTATAGGCAACATGATATAAAAGGAGGAGGAACATAGCCTTGAGAGGAAAATGGCTATGGAGTATTCGGGAGATGCCAAGGACGATGTGAACAAAGGTTGTAAGAAGTATACATGGGTCGAAAGCTCATGGGAGGGAAGCTGGACATAACAGAAAAAGTAGTTATAAATCCACTTAGAAGGATATATACAGCATATATACCAGATTTCAACCCCACACAAAATGGAAAGTGGGAAACGGTGACAATGTGGATTTCCAGGAAGATACCAGGTGTGGAACGGAAAGTTTAAAAGACATGTTTCCTAATGTGTATAGAATATCCAACAAACATGACGCTACAATATCTGATTTCCTGACATGCAACATTATGGAAGATCAAGTTCATTGGGGGTGGAATCTTCACTTATATAGGAAAATAGGAGATGGTCACATGGATGAACTAAGTGAGCCGCTGAATACATTACACAGATTCCACCTAGGAGCTACAACTGAAGATGATCGATCCATGAGGAGTAGAGAGGCAAGCAAAAGGTTCTCAATTAAGTCTTTTATGGAAAAGTTAACTACAGAAAATACAAATCAGCAAGCCCTTTCAACAAATTTTATTTGGCAAATAAAAGCCCCCATGAAAGCAACACATTTTTGCCACTTCAGATAATTCTATCCTATTCGTATGCTGCTTGGATGCTTCACAGTTCCATTTTTTCCTGTCTTATCAACCATCATTCATTCACTTTGTACAACTTTTAAAGCAACACATTTTTGCCTTCAACACATTTTTTTTTTTTTTTTGGATTTAGGATATCCGAAAGGAATATGAAGAAGTGAAGAGTAAAGAAAGAAATAGAAAGAAAGATAGGAAGAAATAAAAGAAAGAGGAAATAGCAAGAAGAAGAAGAAGCAGAAGAAAAGCAACAGGAAAGGTGAGCAGAGGAAATAGAAAGGAAAAGAAAGAGGAAATAAAAGAAGAAAAAGAAGAAGTCAAATATATATATATATATATATATATATATATGTATGTATGGCAATAATGGATAAATAATAAAGGTAAGTACTAGGAATAGTAGCGGCAAAGAAACAATGAACAACAATAGCAACAGTGGAGCTGCAACAAAAATTGCAGCGGCAGAAATGGCGATGGTGATGCTGCACAACAGTTGCAATGATGATGATAGTAATGATGATCATGACTCAAAGAAGTTTGGTGATGAGGTTAACTCAAAGAAGACTGACAAGCCCACAATGAATGCCAGAAAATATAATTCCGGAGTTGAAGACTGAAAGAAATGATTCTGGCTATAAAAGCCAAAGAATACTTAAAATCTGATACCATGTTGTAAAATAAGAACAGTGAGGACACAAATTTGACTTGCTTTGGCTCTTTGGCCTGCTACGTGAGAGAAGAGAGGGATTTATTTGTCATTCAATATGATGTCTTGAAGATGGCACCATATGAGTAGTTGTGCAAGGCATAAGCACAAATATGAGAATAATTACAATTTTTGCAATTTTGTAATGAGATACAGAAAATTTGTAATGAGATCACTACAAATCTGTAATGAAATAAAAAAATCACAGATTGCATTTTTCGTAGATTTTCTTCGTTGTTCTCTGCAACATAGAAATCCCAAACATCCCCAATCCCTTTACAGACCTTGCCAAAAATTCTAGCATTATGCTATATCCAGAAGCTCCAAAGAATAGAAAAGAATAAAACTCTACCGTAATTCCTTAACTGAATGGGGAAGCAATTGCTAGCAGGGAAGCAAATTTGATAATTTTAAATGATTTTTTTTTTTTGAAAATAAACATATTATAAAAATTGGACGAGCTGTCCAATGACAAAAGGATACAACTGCAGAGAAAAAAAACCCTACACAACCCAAGAGCCAAGCTATTTTCAATGTAGTGTTATCAAAAAAAAAAAAAAAAAGAATCAATACAAACTTCAATTTTTGCAAGAAGATCTTCCTAAATATTAAAAAACATGGATATGAGGTTAGAAATTAATTTCATATATAACAAATGTATAGGAACCTGCAAATCATAAACCATGCGCATTTGACCTATAAATTCATTTCATAGGTTAAGAATAAAAGGTAAAATAGTTTGTTTCTCAACAAATGT
Source organism: Tinospora cordifolia (assembly GCA_030144865.1). Taxonomy (NCBI): domain Eukaryota; kingdom Viridiplantae; phylum Streptophyta; class Magnoliopsida; order Ranunculales; family Menispermaceae; genus Tinospora; species Tinospora cordifolia. The sequence continues at coordinate 21,377 of JAJIYU010000537.1, forward strand.
GCATCTAGCTAACAAACATTAGAAGTGTTCTTGACCATTGTATTTGTAGTTTGATATGCTTCAATTATCATAATCAGTGTTGTCAAGGCACCGCCTAGGCGTCCAGGCCCCCTCAACGCCTAGGCCACTGCCTAGGCGTTGGGAGGGCTTCGATGTAAATTTTAAAAAATAGGAGGGCTTTTAATTAATTAATTAATTTTTTTTTTAAATTTTAACCTAAATCTAATAACTTCATTCTTAAACTTCTCAAAGTCAAACGACTCGAACCAACTCTGACGATCATCTCTAAGACTTCACGATCATCTCCGACACTCCAGCGAGCAACTACGATGTCTTCTTCGATGAGCACCTCCGACGACTCTCTCAATCTCACTATGCGTCTCCCTCCCTTTCTCTTGGCTCTCTCTCTCTCTACTCTACTCTCTTTCTGCGTCTCTCCCACTCTATCTGCTCTGCCTCTCTCTCTTTTTGCATCTCTCCCTCTCTCTCTCTTTTCGCATCCCTCCCTCTCTCTGCTCTCTTCCTCTCTATCTTTCTACGTTTCTCTTCTCTCTCGTTATCTACATCTCTCTTCTGTCTCTCTTTCTGTATCTCTCATTCTCTCTCTATGTATCTCCCTCTCTCCCTTTCTCTCTCAAATAGCTCTTTTTTTTTGGAATGTTATGAATATGAATTATGTGAACTTATGATGATCATGAGCTTATCATAATGTATTATTTAATATATTACTATTTATAATTTTATAATTTATATATCACTAATTAATTAAATGTAAAATATAAATAAATAAAATTATAAAAAAGTATTAAACAATTCTTTAGAAAAATGTACTAATATATATATAAAGTAAGAGACAAATAAAATAAATAAATAATTTTTAAGGACCTTTAAATAATTATTTTAAGGACTGCCTAGGCCCTGCCTAATCTTCGCCTAAACCCCACCTCGCCTTAAGGAGGCTTATCGTCTTAAACTTTTTTATCGTCTTGACAACACCGATCATAATAATACTTGTTTTAGCATGTCTTGGAAGAAACATCTCATTACTTACTTCAAAATTCTCTATAATTCTTAAAGACAATAAGATGTAAAATTTCTTATAAACTTAATGTCAGATTAGGCTTTCTTGAATATACCATGTTTCAAGTGATTGACGTCTGGAGAAACTTCAGACTTCTTTTTTATCCTCAATGTGTATAAACAGAATCAAAACACAAACTTGTTTATACTTAAAAGAACATAACAAAGTGGGTATGCATGTTATCATTGAATATGGTGAAGGAAAATATTAATGTAATAAATAATATGGATAACACTTTCTTTAGTCATGATAAATGAAAATGGAGTGCCCCCCTAGAGCAATCCTTGCAGCAAATTAAGTAGTACTGACAAACCCCAAAAATGAAAAATTAGCAAAACAACTCTTCTGCTCAAGAAGAGAACACATACCTTGGCCCAAGGAGGCAGACAAACATCACCTAAAGGTTCACCATCTTGTTTGATGCCTAGATGATAACAGTTTGAATTGACAAGAAACTCTGGCATGTAAAAGAATTCTGGTATCAACTCCTTTACATCACTTGTATTAGAAAGGCAATTTCGAAATGTTCCCTCTATGCTTTGGAAAAGGCGATCAGCATGATCAAATTTACCACCCTGCCAAAAAGTAGTTCAATAATCTTACCATAAACAGGAACATCTGTCACAAATTCAAAAATAAAAATTAAGATGCATATAATGCAGAACGAATCAAATTTTCCAGAGATAATGATGAATAAGATAGTGAGTGTCAGGACATTGAAAACCATAAGCTCCACAGTAAAATAAATAAGGGATAGGTCAGTCCCTTCTTCTCCATATCGAGAAAACATTTTAGTGAAAAATTGAAAAAAGGGCAGCCAATGCACCAAGCTCCTGCCTCCACGAGGTCTTGGGAAATGTTGGACCACATTTGGTCAACCAGACACAGCCTTATCTTGCTTTGCAAGAGGCTATTTCAATGGCTTGAACCGATGACCACAAGGTCATACGGCAGCAACTCTTACTGTTGCATCAAAGCTCTGCTTCATCTTAGTGATGAGTAAACAGGTCAAAATATAAAATAGGATACCTGCAAATTACGGTGCAGAGCAGTGAAAGGCTCTAACCTAAGAAGATAAAAGAGCACAATCCCCATGCTTGAGTAATGAGATCCATAGTAGAAACTGCATATATAAAAAAATGAAGCATCAGACTGATAAATGTCACCTAATCAATCAAGAGCAAGCTAAGTCTATAATCCAGAAAAACGCCGAACTATGCTCCCAAAACAGCAATAAGATGATTACCTAGGGATGTCAGGATCACAGAAATTTCGGTATCTATCTTCAAAAACCTGAATGACAATTAGAGTATGGATGAAATAATAGCAAAACATTGTGCTGCAGGTACATTCCATTGATTGCAAGAGCCGAAATATAGAAAGTACAAAAATTAAAGCATACCTCAAACCGTTTCGGATCCAATGCTCCAACTGGTTTTGAGAGGTCTCTAAAAGTTGATGACTTATTAAAATCAAGCTTCTCTGATGAATAATCAGCAAGAATCCATGGGAAGACAGGATATTGAGTCAAATCATTGTAAGATCTGCCTGAAAGTGTGTTCAGTATCATAAGATACTCAAAATTCGTAATTTCCCTTCTCCTCCATCTTTCTTGCGCAGTATCTGCCATCTCCAATGCTGCACGCCTATCAAGAAAGGTAATAGCCCCAATCCTGTCCCTTGAACTTCCTTTTGGAAATAAACAATCATTTCTTGTGGAAACTACCAACATTCCAATGTCCTTAGCATCTTTTTGTGAAGCAAAATTAAAGAAAACTGGAGCAACTGAATCATTGAAGAAAATCTCTATTGCAGAATATCTTAGCAAATATCTTGTCCAATGAACAGATTTTATCTACAAAAGAGGAAAATATGGAAGAAAATTAGGTGAACGGCATCAGAGACACAATATGTCAATATGATTGTGTAAAGAATTTAAGGTTGTTACCTTGCTGACCTCCCATCTTCGATGTCGCTTAAATTTGGGTTCTTTTTTAGGCAAAGTATCTTGATCAGCAATTGTGTTAATGATAGTCTGGCCTTTCTCATAGTCTAGGTCAATATTTGAAGGCCACTTAGGCAACTGTTGCTTTTGGACTTCTCCCATGTGATCAGACCTATATCCAGAATTGCTTGAAACATTAAACCTATTAAAAACAGATGATCCTCCAGTTCCATCAACCAAAAATTCACCAAAGAAATGCAGAAGATTCTTCATGACTGCTAATCTCCCCGCTACCTTCTTCTTCGGTGTCACAAGCACACAAGGAAGGCACATAAGAACCTGGAGAAAGAAAGTCATTTACTAACACAAGTTTTTTTTCTTTTGTTTCTATGAATGACTTTGAGCTACATTAAGCAAAACACTAGACAAAGGGCATCTGTAGAAATTATTTCTGGGCCTCCCTCATGGTGGCAGTATTATTTACACTTTCATCTCTAAGAGTACGATATTAGATACCCGGCCAATTCCTGGATGTGCTCTCAGACATACAAGGCCTTCATTTCCACTACTATATTTTTGTATTTAAGCATTTTTGTTAATTTAGTCTCCTTCCAATCTAAACATAAGTTAATATTAAAATGATACAACAACCGCCGAGGAACCTTCACATCCCTCGACATGCCTGAAAGGAAAATTTTAAGGCATTTACCCACATTAAAATGATATACATGGTCACCAAGCATTGAATACCTCACTAGTTTCTTTTTCTGGCACATTGAAGGATGATTCCTTCCTTTCTTGAACCATATCCTTCTGCTCAATGCTGTCTTTCATGTTCTCACTATAATTATAATCTGAAGCATCACCAGAGGCACAGTCCTTCAGCTCGCTTTCCTCAGCGTCATTTTGAGGTTCTATGCTTCTCTCATCCGTGATCCTTCGTACACCTTTCAGTAAAAGGCGCTTCATTTGCTCAGGAATAGGACTCTCCTGGTTATTCTTGTCATTGAGAATATGACTGGCATCTTTGCCAATGGCATTAAGTGGTGGAAGACACAACTTCTCGTCAAAACAATAATTCCGTTTCAGTTTTTGTCTACGCCTCCATGAGTCTTCTGTTTTGTCAAGTTTCCAATGTGTCACAATGTTATTCGGAAAAGGATTGGCTGACCATGGACCTCTCTCATCTATCAAAGTGCGAAACATACGGATCCAATTTTCCTGTTGAAAGCATAGTGGCCATTAATTTCTCAACTAAGAAAAACAAGAAAATGGCTATTATTGGTTGATCATCTAGATAAACAATTTCTTGATGGCTAAATATGTTACATGGCACCATGAAACAATTCACAATTTCTTGATAATACATAAACATGGAAAACTGTATACTCACTGCAACAATTTCTTGATCCTCATCATGAGCTAGCTGGAAGGCACTTCTCCTGCTGTCATCTGAAGAAAGAATGCCACTCAAGGTGCTCTGTATCTCGTCTTCAAAAGCTTTCCTTTGACGCAACTCTGCAACTGAATTTTCCTGGATCCTGAAACGAAGCTCGTGCAACTGCTTCGTGCGATCAGTTTTAGAAGTCTTCACATATTTTTCCTCTTCAGAAATCTGAAAATGAAATTAGTGCATTAAACAGCTCACCCAATGAACTTATATATATACACGTCTCTCTTCCATAGTTTTTAATATATCTCTTCTTTGTTCATTCTCACTATATTCACTAGCTTACTAGTGCTAACCCAGAAGGAAAACAAGAAGAGAGGATTTACACTCCTTAAAGCAGTGTTTGAAGAATGCTTTACAAAATATCATTCTTAAAATGATTAAAATGAAAAAAAAAAAAAAACAAACCCATTTTTCTAACCACGCTTGAAAAAACAAAAACACAAACCAAATTTCTTTTTGTTTTTTGTTCGAAAAAGTCAAAATAAAGAAAGGGAAGGTTAAAATGGAACAAAAATTCAAAAATACATTAAAAGAGTTCCAAATCTTTTTAGGTTAATCTTGTAAAGCAAGAACAACAATACCATTGAATACTAATGTAATAATTTAAACAAGGTGGGATGCCAAATTAGCTAAGTATGTGATTGAGAAGAGAGCTATCTACGAAAATTAGAACATTGAAATGAAATAAAAACAAACGATGAGGGAGCATGGGCGATCAACGCCAATGAATGAGCGAACGACACAAACGAAAGACGAATGGTACCGACGCGAACGACGAACCAAGGGCGACCGGAGATTGGAGTATGACGAACAATGGATCAACAATGGGAGGAAAGCATATCGTGAAAGAGGACGACTAGATAAAGAATCGAAGTCGTATAGAGGCAAGAACAGAGGACAAAATTCACAACGGAACATTGTGGGTCACACAAGCAAGGAGACACAAAAAGGGAGGAAATGGAACAGGAGCAAGCACTGGGACTACGGTGAAGGGCACAGACAAAGGAGTCAGAGAATCCCCACACCAAGACAACGTCATGGAAGAATATTTTGTTACAGAAGGTAGAAGAAGAAGACGGGCAAGAATGGTGGACAGTGATCACGTCGAAAACCTTGACACACTGAAGAAACACGTCCAGCTAAATCGGACAAGAAAGTTACCAATTACCATAAACAAAAGGAATATTCAAAAAAGTCACAAGCGGGTCACATTACGAGAGGAAGGGTGTTAATGATATCGAATGACGAATGGTCATACCTATCATTTCCAACACAGTTTAAATATTTCTCGATATGTTAAACCAAACATTCTCACGAAGTTATAATGCAAAAAGTTACAAGACATTGACATTTTCAACTTGCCTTAACCAGAGAGGTGATTTGGTGGGTCAAAAAAAAAAAAAGTGGAACAAGCGCTCTAGGACAAAACGTTAAGGAAGATATCAGGTGTATTCAGAGAATCAGGGTACAGTTTACTAGTGGAGGTTTTTGTTAATGACCGAGGAAGATTCATCGAGCTTTCTAAGCTGGTGAACAGCTAGTTTGAAAGCATAGTAATCCTGGAAGAACATACGACGGAGGTGTGGCGTAATCTATGGAAGGCGTTGGATGGAGTTATTTAGGAAGAAGATGCTCGACTAAGGAAGGAGGCCCTAGGGGACCAAACCAAGAAACTTTGTCCAACAGAAACGATTGTACCAGGAGATGAGGAGAGTGCGCACAAAGGAGCATGGACAAGAGAAATAGGAGGGAAGGGTTGACTAAAGAGGAACACTGCATTGGAGGTGGAGGTGAGACGACGGGACGAAGAAAATATCAACAGAGACAACCAAGATGGGAAAGATTTTCTGATCATAAGGACTTCCGATGAGACTTCATGGAAGACCATCGCAAAGTCGGTCCAAAGGCTTTTGTAGAAGGAAATATATATTAGAAGGTTGGATGTAGCAAGGGGTTTGCTATACTGCCACGACAAGACGAAGATTCACAAACTCCGAACAACAAAATATCATACACTGCTAGGGGGGTTTTACTTCGAGGAATGGCGTGACAAAATGGCGGAAGATAGAGCTCAAATTGCTTGCCAGAATAGTTGGGTGGGGGTCAAACGTATACGACCTAAGAAGTGGAATGTCTACACTTTTCATAAGATTGGTGAAATGTGTGGAGGGCAGCTAGATATTGCGAAAATGACAAGCTCATCGGAATCAATGGAGGTGGCTTTCTTGAAACTCAAAGGACACTACTCGGGTTCCTTTCAAAGGAGTTTGAAATTTACGATGACGAAGGTATACAGGAGCTTCAGTTCGTAGAGATTGAATGAAACTGGGGAGCGGAGATCAAGAAGCTTCGCTAACAAATTCTGGACCAATTCACCATAAAACACCTGAACGACATCATACAGATCGGAATATGGCAATACGCCAAGCACCGGCAATCGGAGATTGAGATCCCCAAGAGCGACGACGAGGGTGCAAATCTTGAGAGTGACAATGACGTCAAACGGCTAGGAACAAAACAAATGTCAGGCAGCGTGATTGAACAAACAAGTGATTGCACCAATGGAGGAAAGACAACGGGAATGAGTCAGTCAGCGGATTGCAGAGACGATCACATCACCCGGGAAGAAGAGCCCAATACAATGGGTTGGGCTACAAAAGTGGCTAAGGAAGACTGGACCCGGACTCCTAAACGAGTCAAAACAAGTGGACCTCAGAATCCAATGTAACTAGCTCAATGGTAGTGGGAGTTCGCAAAACTTTGTATTTGACCCCCAAAATCAAGGTTCGAATTTCACGAAGGCGAAGCAAAACCCCTAGGGGCGGGGACAATACCTTGTGAGTAACAATGCCATGACGAGCCATTACGTGCCATGACGTGGGCGTGGGTCCCGGTGGCGGTGGCGGTGGGTTGTTACAATAAAAAGGTCCAAAATTCAAGTGCGGCCCATTTTATAGGTCTATCATAGGGTGGGTAAGGAGGGGAACAGAAGAAAGAAGAGGCTATGGCCCAATGGGTTGGCCGAATAGGTAGGCCGAATAGGGGATAGTGGATCTGAGTTGGGCTTTGACTTGGATTATAAAGAAGTTTATAATATGGATGGGTTGGAGGTCTCTGAGACGCCAATCATAGACGCTACTAACACAGGAATGGATACAGGATTGGGAAGCGGGACTAAATACCAAGAGGATGAAGATCAATTCCAGGTAGGCAATCCTGACCTTGCTCCTACCCTTTCTAACTACTCTAGCGAGTCGGAGGAACCTCAAGATAACAAAAATTCTTCAACTCATACGGACAATATCAGTTGTCAGATTCATAAGAAGACGAAGATGCTAGGCTACACAAGAGATATATCAACAGGTGAATAGCAAATGATGACCAGATATGATGATGGTGTTCAAGAAATAAACATACAGCAGATCAAATATGAAAGGGTCCGAGACTTTCTCCTTTCGATCAATGCTCAACTGGTGGCGGACCAATAAGGATCAGCTATCTTATTGGGGCTTATTAATGTCTATGAAGATTCTCAGTTGGAATATTCGTGGGTGTGCCCGTGAGAACAAGAAACGCTTAATGAGAAAGATAGTGTCAGCAGCCAAAACATATTTGTTCTCTTTGTAGAAAACCAAGAGAGACATTATTGAACCAAATTTGATTGCGTGCCTCTGGAAGAGACGCTTCGTGGATTGGGCTATGTTGCCGACAGAAGGTACAGCCAGAGGCATCCTGATCATGTAGGATCTAAAAAATATGACGGTACTGGAACGATGGGACGGGACACATTCTTTGTCTATTAAAATTAAAGGAGGGGATGAGGTGGAATGGTGGTTCACAATTGTTTATAGCCTGTGTGACAAAAGAGGAAAGGAGGACTACCTGATTGAGCTTTTTGCCATCTCGACTAGCATCAGGGCCCTTGGCGTATGGGAGATGATTTTAACATGGTTAGGTCTATCTGAGAGAAAAAGGATAGTCAACAAATCAAAAATTGGATCAATGATATGCAACTATTTGAACCTGATTTGAAGAATATGAACTATACTTGGAGCAACGGTTGAGCTAATCCAATCATGTCCAAGCTTGACAGATTCTTGTGCAATGAAGCATGGAGCGAGAAATTTAATCAGCAAAGAATCTAGAGCTTACAACAACTAACTTCAGATCATTGGCCAATCATTTTGGACACTGACTAGAGCCAGTGTGCCCTTGCCCCGTTTTGTTTTAACAACGAATGGTTATACCAGCAGAAGGTCATCCAAATGATGCAAAAGGAATGGGAAAATGATACAAGCCAAGGCTGGGAGGAGTATAAATTCATGTTGAAACTCCAAAACTTGAAGAAGAAGCTTAAAGAGTGGGCGATGGGGCAGGTCGAGGTGGATAGAGCAAAGGAAATTGATCTTTAGAGGCGTCTCACAGAAGTAGACCTACGGTTGGAGATGGAAGAAAGTCCTGATCTTCTGGAAGAAAGAAGACAACTGGTGGAAGAATTACAGCTTATTAAATGTACACATGAGAGAAAATGCCGACAAAGTGCTAAGATAAAATGGGCTAGAGAGGGGGATGTTAACTCAAAATTTTTCCATCGAATTCTGGCCTTATGCCAATCTCGTGCCATTATATCAAAGTTGGAAGACACAGCAAGGAACCTGATTGAATCTGAACAAAAAATTCAGCATCTGAATTTGAAGCATTTCTCTGACTTATTGGATGAACCAAGATCAAATAAATGGAAGGTGGAAAGGCTAAACTAGTAGCAATTGATGGAAGAGGACAGTCGGTGGCTTGAGAGAAATTTTGAGGAAGATGAGATCAAAGAGGTTGTTTTCAGCTGTGATAGAGGGAAGGCCCCAGGCTCGGATGGTTTTACCTTGGCGTTTTTCCAGTATAATTGGGATACTATCAAGAAGGAAATCTTGGCTTGTATGAAGGAATTTCACAGGGATGCGATTATTAATAGAAAGGTCAATGAGACCTACACATGTTTCCTGAAGAAATCTAACTCTATGAAGGTGAAAGATTTTAGGCCCATCAGTTTAACTACCAGCCTACACAAAATTGTTGCTAAAACACTGGCAAATCGACTCCGCACTGTTAATCATAAAATAGTGAGTGAGTACCAGCTAGTGTTTGTCAAGGATAGACAAATAACTGATGCAATTATGACTGCTAATGAAGTAGTTGAAGAACACCTGGTTACAGGGAAAGAAGGCTTCTTGTTGAAAGTAGACCTAATGAAAGCTTATGACTTAGTTAGGTAGAGTTTTCTTGATGCTGTAATGTAGGGGAAAGGTTTTGGGGAACAATGGAGGAAGTGGATTCAGGCTTGCTTAAGGACGGTTAATTATTCCATATTTATAAATGGAAGACTGAGGGACAAATTCAATGGGTACAGAGGATTGAGACAAGGGGACTCTATCCCCCTTCTTGTTCACCATGGCTACCGATACACTTACAAGAGTGATTCAAAAAACAGTCCAAGTAGGCAAATTGGAAGGTCTATACATAGGCAAGGAGCACCTCCCGCTTATTCATCTCCTATTCGCTGATGACCATCTCATTTTCATGCAAAATAAAAAGCAGGAAATTGAAACAGTGCAAAATGTGCTTCAAGCTTTCAGCTTATTAACCGGAATGCAAATTAATGGTTCAAAAAGTCAACTGTTAGGTCTTAACATGAGTGATGCAAAGGTAGAAGTCACAGCTACATCCTTAAGGGTCTCTCCGGGCAAGTGGCCTATTAATTATCTAGGACTTCCCCTAGGAGGCAATCCTTACAAAATTGTATTTTGGGATCCAATGATGTATACCATCAAATGGAGAATAGTAGGTTGGAAGAGAAGTTACTTATCTAAGGGAGGTAGATTGCTTCTTTTGAGAACTTTGTTGGAAGCTTTGCCAACTTACTTTTTGTTAGTCTTTCGGATGCCAAGAAGAGTGGCTGCTAATATTGAGAAATTGATGAGCAAATTTCTGTGGAATCATGAGGATTTGGAGAAAGGCTAGATTATGGTACGGTGGATGCAAGTCAATCAAGAAATAAGTAAGGAAGGGTTAAGGGTTGGGGGCATGATCAAGCGAAACATTACTTTGAGGGAAAAGCAGCTGTGGAGGATGATGGACAACCCGGAGGCATTGTGGGCTAGAACAGTATGCAGTATTCATGAGATCAAAGATTTTGGGAGAGAAGCAAGTTTAAACAAAAAATGTAGCCATCAATCTCCATGGAATGATATATTTAGAATTTATGACAAATTCAAACCTTATGTTGTTTGGAAAGTTGGAAAAGGAGATAAAGTAAGGGTTTGGACTGATACTTGGTGTGGAAAGGGCACTCTCCAAGTAAGATTCCCAAACATGTATAGACTCTCCCAAAAAAAAAAGAAGCCATAGTATCAGAATTTAGAAGCTGCAGTATAGTGGAGGGGAGGATGCAATGGGGATGGAATTTACTTATTTCCAGTTATATCAGTGATGACCATATGGACGAGCTTGGAGAGATGCTGAACACCTTAATAGCTTCCTTTTGAATAACAGTAGTGCAAAAGACAAACCCTTTTGGAATGAGGACTACAGCCAGAAATTTATAATACAGTCATTTATGAGTCAGTTATACACTCAGATAAGTGGACAACCAAACATTTCTATGGATTTCATTTGGGAAACAAAGGTTCCAATGAAGGCCAAGATTCTAATGTGGCTCATCGTATTGAAGAAGCTAAAGACTGTAGAGAACATACAGAGAAGACTCCCTAATTTTAGACCGAACCCTTCTATTTGTCTTATGCGCCGAAATCACAAGGAGACAACCCAGCATCTGATAGCAGAATGCGACATGGTGAAAGCTATTTGGCGTCAGTGGATGCAGGTTCATACTGGCCTCATTCCACCTAATACTAATACTCTGTTCAACTATCCAGAAAGGGGTATACATCCTTGTATCAAGCCATATTGGAAGGTGATGCTAGCATCTATATGGTATGCCACATGGGAAGAACGAAATGCCATTAACTTTTTTGGAAAAACAGAAATCAGAGAGGATGCTTTGGGAAAGATCCAACTTTTTGTTCGCCACATAGATCTTCAACAACAAATTAGGATTAGGATACTCTTTTGGGGAATGGTTATGTAAGAGGGGTAGTATTTTACAATCTTTATAGCTTTCTATTGTACTAGCAGCTTGGATATCTCATCCAACTGGTTGTAATTTCTTTTCTATCGATACTATATATAGTATCTGTTTCAAAAAAAAAAGAACATTGAAAAAAGTAGCACACCATTACTTAAAACTCATTAACCAACATAATATGATCAATTTTGTTAGGTCATTTTATGGATATTTTTATAAATCAAAAGTGTCGATTTATGTTTGGTATTTGCTTATATTACAATAATGTAGGTATTTTTGCATCTGGACAAAAATCCTCTTAACTTCTAATGTACCGATTTTTTCTAATAAAAGATTTCCACATAAAATTAAACTTTCCCAAGCTAACTTTGAGTTTTGAGCGACTGAAGTCCATGATGAAGTCAAACTTTTGATCCTCGGTTATAACCATATCATTTTTCTCTTCTCACTTTTTGATACTATTTAGAGTTACTCCTATCATCCCTTGAATGTCCATTTTAATTCCATCTTTGTATACTTCACCACAATTTCAACTAAACCTTCACGTTTCTGTTATATGTAACTCATAGGATATTGTTTCTTTATCTCTCACCATTCTATCTCATAAAACATGGACGATTGCTTGCTAGCCAAAAGTGGTCATAGTTCTAGGACTAACATCATTACCGAGTCCCTTATGTATTATGAAACCAAAATATACAATTCACTTCATGGCAGCTTTTGACTTTAGTACTTAATTGACTCTAAATGAGTATTTCAAAATCATTAAATCACATGTTAAGACTTCTACCTTGAAATATGATCAGTCAATTGATCTATACTATAATAAGTGCAAAACAGATTCAAAATTAAATCCATTCTTTTACTATTATGATAAGTGAAAACTAAATTTTCTATAAACTGTCCCCCAACCTAAGTGACATTATCAGTAATGCATGTCGGTAAGAGAAGGAGGTGATGTTAATAGCAGCATATGCAACTAAGTGGATCACTCAGCTTGAGCAAAATAGAAGGATTTTCAAGACACTAAGAAGGATGACACTGCTCTTTGGGAAGAGATTAAATTAAAAGGCTAGAATGTGCATCATGGCCTCCTCAACAAATATTGGATTCTCCAAGGCAAATAGGCAACTAAATTGGAGACGCTGCTCATGAAGAATTGTGAAGAAAGGAGAATCATGGATTCAACCTGTTGTTTAGTATTATGGTGTTTGATTTACTAAAGGATGGTGTTTGTATCTACTTTGTGTGGTGGATTATTTACTTCAGCACTCTTGGTGCTTCTGATTTAAACATTTACTTTATTAATATTATTGATGTTTTGCGTATAATAAAATGTCTCAAAATTATCTCTCACTTTTCTGATATAATTTATACTATTGGTTAACATGTTGTTGTTATATCTTCCCTTAAATGGATAAAGTCCACCATACTGCATCTCTAGCTGCACTTATATAAGCATTTTATGAATTAATAATCCTAATAAATACCAGGGCAAAACACAATTACATTCAATGAATACAGACAATAAGGATGAAACATACAGCAGCAAGGAGTCTGTCTTTCTGAATTAATGCATGAATGGAGCCAGTTTCCTTAGTATTGCTTGCAGAATCTGAAGAATCCTCTTTACTCATAAAGCTGGTGGCAAGCATGGACTTCCCACAGTTAACTGTTTCTCGAATCAACTGTGAAATTACATGAAAACGAGCACCATCATCCAGTGTTCCATATTGTGATCTAACTGTGAGTAAAGACCTACGCATTAATTGCAACAGGAAGTTAGAAAACTTTAGAAGAAATACTGCAGATATATAACTTATGAATCTTGTTTCAATGCCAAAGAACATCTAATATGTTATGTTGTCTACAAAGACAAAGTAATGATAATTTAAGCTGTACAAGAATCATACCAAATGAAGAGCTGTAGTCTGCTCTTGCTCTGCTCGTCATCAGCCGCCAACAGACAAGGGATAAGGGGAATAAACTGCTGAACGCATCTTGACGCTCTTTCTAGAGAAGATTTACAAAGATACAAGATCAGGAGTCGAAAAACAATTCTAGGGCACTTCTCCCCCCTCAATATCATAGCCTTGTCTGCAGTTTTATTTGGTTTTCCCCCCATTGCGTTGCTAATACCACCTGATACAACAACTGCAGCCATTTCAGCAGCAGGGATATTCAGTGATTCCACTAAGCCACGTGCCCTTTGCCCTAAAGATGGACCTGCTGATGATAAAGATTTTGGTAGCATCTTACTTGGCCCCTTGCCATTCATCTCACAAATAATCACCCAAATCTTGTCGTACATATTCCACCACCTATCTTCCCTTATGTCCTCTTCTATGGAGACATGATGCTTATAGACCGCTGAAGTTCTGGCAAAGATATAATTCCACATCATGAACATATCCAAAAATCATAGACATAATATAGAAAAAGTTAGTAAAAATGGATTAAACAGGAAAGAAACAATGTTTGCCAAAATTACATCATCAGACACAAAATATTGTTAAGATCTTAGCAGCTCTGATGATTTCACTAAATAAGGACCCGTGAGAGAATCATTAATTTTCTTCATTTAGAGATCTTACATTAGCGTTTGCCGAATGCATGGCTTGATTATATCTTTTAGAGTTTGATCAAGGATTTAAGGGGTCCAAATGTCAATTATTATACTCAGAATTCAAGAAATTTGACATTAGCTTTTGCTGCAATGCATGATTTTATTACATCTTACAGTCTCATAAATGATTTTAAGTGGTCTCAAATTTCGACTATTCTGTTCGGCATTCTCAAAGCAAGAGTGAAACAGAAATAGAAAGACAACTTCATGCAATGGTGACCCGGCTACATATGATACTAGTTAAGAAAATACAAAAAAAAAAAAAAAAAAAAAAAAAAAGAAGAAGAAGTTGTCCTCTTCTTTTTCTTTAAAAAGAAAGGATGAATGGGCATGAAGAATGGGGTATGGCGTTGAGGAGCTATAGACAATAGGGTATGGGGCTGTTAGGAAAATACTAAAAAGAAATGAATTTGGAGTCCATTTACCATATTTGTTTGTTCTTTTTTCTTTTTGAAACTAAAAGTAATTATACTCATATAAGATTGTGGGATGAGCTATTCCTTTACAAACTTTCCATTCAAAATCTGTCTAAATACAGTCCCTACCCCCTTTTACAAACCAATGCGGTTTTCATTTTTCCATTGTTGTGGCTCCATGCATTCCATATTCTCGTTATGAATGCACAGCTGCCCTCTACACAAATAGCATCACAAGGTAGATAAATGATGTAGGGATCTCTTTTGAATCTAATCTGCAAAATGAAATCTATTTAGACCAAGCAGCCACCCAAGTCTTTGATGACCAGATAAACTTATATAGTGTCATTTTGCATATGGTTGTCTATTTCTAGATATACCAGGAACAATTTTGTTGAGAAGTTCCATGTATTGTTTCCTACCTACACCTTCCTATCTTCTCTCTATCATGCAACACCACACCTCCCAATTGTTTTAGCTATTGAATGGTCCCCCTGCTCATTTCCATTGTTCAAATCGCTTCTCAGTTTTAAATCCCATCCCTATTGATTCTACCCACCTCTTTCCTCCTCTATGTAGAAGGAGGCTAGTGAGCCTCATGCAAAGTGGATTTGCTGTATATTCTAGGAGTTTGAATGGTTGGAGGGCCACATCTACGGTCCACCCTGAGCCTAATGGTTTTCCCATCCCTCATTTTCTATCTCACCAACTAGAGAAACTGAGAATATATAGAATAGATAAATTTCCAAGGCCTTTTATACGTAACTCCTGGATGGCTATCACTTTCCATAACATTCTTATTAACTCCATGTATACGATCAATAATTCTTGCCCACAGAGCTCCCTACAAAAATCATTCCTACAATGCTATTTATAGAGGTACTTGTAGTATTCAGCTAAGCAACTTGAATCTTGTGGAGATTAATTGAGCCCTAACACCTAGCAGAAGACTTTCAAAAGTTTCATAGTATTTTCAAAACTCCTCAAGTCATTATTGAGGAAAAGGAGGCAATCAATTGAATATTAGATATGTGTTATTTAAAACTCCTCCTTTCTACCACACATCCTCTTGGTCTCCCTTCCATAAGTGTTTTCCTCATCAGCCCATTGAGAGAATCTGGTATTATAATATACAAAAAGGGAGAGAGAATCCCATTGTCTCAACCCTCTATCACTCTCAATTTCCCCCCTTGGTCTTCCATTAATCATGATGGAAAAGCTAGCAGTCTGTGGATATCCTTTTATATATCCTCTTTACATGTCCCCAAATCCCTTCTTGGGTCCGAGAATTCCCAACTCACGAAATCATGAACTTTAGCAAAACCCACCTTCAGGATAACTCCTTTTTTGTTGTTTTGTAATGCTCTACCACCTCATTGCCACTTGGCAAGCATGAATAATCTGCCTCCTTTTCACAAAAGGCATTTTGAGTTTCATCAACCATGGTTTATCACCTCTCTTAATCTATTTGCAAGCATCTTAGCTATTATCTTATATGCACTGGTCAATGGAATTATCGGACTGAGATCCTCCACTCTCATAGAGTCTCAGTCCTCCACTCTCATAGAGTTCTAAGGGATCAAACATATGTAAGTTTCATTCACAGCTCTGTTTACAATTCTATCCTCATAAAATTAAGCAAAGACCTTTATTAAATCTTCTTTAATTACATTCCCATTCACCTAATAGGATTTCATTGTGAAACCATTTACCCCTAGGGCTTTATCCCCATCACCGCTAAAAATAGTCTCCCTCAGCTGCTCTTCAAAAAGCCTTTCTATCCAATCCTTGGCCTACTTGTTGATTGGGGTCCACTTAATTCCTTCTAACTCCAAGCTTCCAGTAGACCTTTTGTTATGAAGCTTCTTGAAGTAGTTGACTATAGCTTCTTGGATTTCCTTGCCCTTTTAAATGACTTTATTGTTGTCTTCAATTTTGGTAATTTAATTCATAGCTTTCCTAATTGATAGTAGTTTGCAAAAGAATCTATTGTTTACATCGTCTTCTTTTGCCACTTTATTCTTGCCATTTGTCTAGTTATCCTTTCTTTTCATCTATCAATCTCCATTATATCCCCCTCTACTTGCCTCCACTTGTCCATCAATTCCTAGTCCCCATCCCCTTTTGCCATTCTTTTATGAAATTCCTCTAACTTGCCTTCTAATCTACCTCTTTTAATCTCCTTCTTTGGTTTCTGCTCACTGTTCAAGTTCTTTATGTGGTCCTTTATTCCTCCTAAACTTCCTTATAAACAAATATCTAGGCCAACCTTCTGTCTACATATCTAACCACCATTTTTAGATCATCTTTAAAACTATTTTTTTTTCAACCAAATGTTTTCAAATCTAAATGGGACGGGGCCCCACTTAATGTTTCCAGTCTCCATCACAACTAGCCAATAATCCAAAGCAAGTCTTTGTAAAACCACCTGCTTTCTTCCTTCAACCATGTCCTTCCATTCGACATAGAAAAAGCAAGAAACGAAAATTCGACTTCGCCCCAAACTTCGACATTTAAAAATTCGAACTAATTTGAAGAAGAAATTCGAGAGAATTTTTGTAAAATTTACCAATGTAGAAAAATTCAAAAAAAATATTATATGAATGTTAAAATATGCACAATTTCTATTAAAAATGTCGAAAACAAATATAATAAATACATTATACATATAATGGTTCTAAATATCTATATGTTAACATTAATAATGCATAATGCACATCACGCATATTAACTTAAAACTATCAGAAAAAACAAAAAAACAAAAAAAAACTATTGTCAAACTCTAATATAAACCCTGATTTTCATTTATTATTTCACTTCTCTCTCTTCTCTCTATCATCTCTTCTTCAGGCTACAACTCATACTTCTTTCTCTGGGATAGTCACTCTCCAATTACACATATCTCGCCTTAAATCTTCTTCATTTTTAGATAATGATTTTTTGTATAATCTTTATAATTATACAGAAGAATCTTTGTGCACTACATAATTTTTTTCATAAAAATACTCTTTCTTACTTCTTTTACACATTTTTTTTCTACAAAAATCTTCAAAACTTCGATTTTAAGTGAACTTTGCTGATTTTTTTGAAGATTTCGACAATATTTTGTAATTTTATAATTACAAGTGAATTTCGTTTCGATTGTTCAAATAACCAAATTAATTCAGCTAATTTCAACGAAATTCGTCTAATTATACCATGAGTAAAAGAATTTGCCTATTTTGGACAGAGTGGGGTCATTCCTTCCATTCATCCAAGTGAATGGGAAACTCAGATTCTCCGTCTCTCTCAAAAAAAGATTGTTACTTATTTCCCCAACTATGACATTGTAGTGTCATATGTTGCCCCATTGAGCAACTCCTCTTGGTGTCTAATTGCATTGAAGTCTTCACTCACACCATGGATTAGCGCATATGACTGAGAGGGTAGCCAACTCTTCCCAAATTTGCCTTTCTCCTCCTTATAACACAGCCATACACCAAGGTGAACCATCAAACTGGCCCATCCTCCTTGATTTTGAACAAAACATAATAGCTCAATTGCACAATATTTAAGACTTCAACCATCCTTTAATCTGGCACGATCAAAACCCTCCTAAAGATCTCATCACAAGTAAGTTTGTCCAACCTGTGTCCCTAATCTTGCATAACTGGTTTATAACTTCCTAGGAGATAGTTTCCTTCTTGATTTCCTAAAGAGCCACTATATCTGATTTGAGAGCACCAATTGTCTTCTTACTACAACTCTTTTTTTTTTTTTTTTGGTTCTCTGTCAATCCACTTCCTCTAATGTTTCATGTGATGTTCTTCATCTCTCCCTGACTTTGACATCAATTTCATGAAGGAATGTATTCATCTAGGCAATCTCCTCTACTTCTCTATTCATCTCTCTGCTTAAAGGTGTTCCATCCCCCTATATATCTTTTTGCAATCCTTGTTTTTCCGCCCCCTCTTATTCCCAATCCTCCAGCTACCATGAAGATAAATGAGAAGTGGAGAGGGAGGGGGGAGTTTGACGAAGGAATTAGTATCAATACCTTGCTAATCATTCTACGTCCTCCTTGATTTGTTATTCTTTGCTTTTCTCTAACAACTCCATGATCCACTCTGTTCCTCCTTCCTTTCCTTGTGTCTCATCCTCCAACTAGGTCCTAGGAACGAACTCCTCAACAACATCACTATCATAAAGGTCGTTAATTTCTCTATCCACGAGCCCCCTCCTGTCTGTGGAATCTGAACCAAGTCCTTTGCACCCCATTTCTCAAAGACAACTTCACTACCACTAGCGCTATCTATTTCTCTTCGGTTATAAACTTTGAGATTGGGCTTATTGGAAATTGGGACATCCTCCTTAGTTGGCCCAAACTTCACACTTTTGTTCTTGTGGTCCTTTTTCTTCAACCCACTCTCACCTTTACTCTTGGCTCTATCATTCTGATTTGCTTCTCGACCCACACTACTAGGCTCAGTAAATTATATTCCCTCTTTTTGCCCTAATTTTTCTCATTCCTACGTCTTCCACGTGTCTCCTTCCTCTAACTCGTCCCCTATGAACCTACCACCATATCTCTATAAGCTAACACTATTATTCGTCCACCTTTCCGCCTATCGCCTAAGCATCATTGCGTCGTACTACCCTCACCTTGTCCCATCCCACAGGTATTCTAGAATCTCAAGAGTTGATCCTCCTATCACATGTCCTCATCAAAAAACTTTTTGGGTGACCCCTTGCAACTCTTCTTTTTTGTTCATCTCGGTTCTCCTCTTCATCTCTTCCACCTCCCAGCACCAACTTCTCTTTAACCCCATTAAGCAAAGGTCCAAGATCTATCATAGTAGACCCCCATTTCAACAAAGAGGAATCCAGAGTCATCACCTCACACCTTCATTATCTCTAGCTCCATGTTCTGGTTCAAGCTCATCACCTCAGCCATGTCCAATAGGCCTCCACAGGTCTTTGTTATAACCTTTCTCCATCCTTCCACTTCCAGGAAATCTTTTAACACTTCCAAGAATGATCTCTTCCTTTCCTCACCACGCCAACCCTTCTCATCTTCCACTGTGTATTCTTCCCTTCCTTTTGTGTTCACCGTTTAATTCTTCATCATTCTCTTACCTCATTTAGCTATTCTCTTGAAAAAATAGCCTATTGTAAAAACACCCTTTTATTTGACCAAGTTAGAGAGACTTTGGGCACTGTTGTTAAAATGAAAGACATTTCCTTTAAATTGCATCCATTGACATTAGGATTCAATTGAGCTACTAATCTGCTAGGTTACATGAATTTAAAAATATATAAAAAAAAAAATTAGCACATATAGTACCATTTAGTAAGTCTGAAAAGTCAATAACATTTCGTCTATTAATATCGATGACTTAAAATATTAAAGATTCTACAAAGGAAAAAATAGAACAATATGGTTTAAGAAATAACAACAATTTTACACAATTAAGTCACTTCTTGCCAATTTCTAGCTTATCCAAGTAAATGTTAATTCAACTATCTCCAAATTTTACGCCTCAAAATCACAACAACAATCAACAATTATTTAGCATTTGTTTCTTTAGAACATGATTAAAATGTAAGAATACCCCACTTAAATACATAAATAAATAACTAAATTAGACAATCGTATTCTTCGCAAAAAAGTCAACTGGACCCTTTAGCTTGATGTACCCATGTCTGACAATTCATGATAAGACATGGACATGGGCATCGAGCTATTTTATTGAGAGACCTCTCCAACAATATTGTCACCAAAGCAGAGTTTCACCAACAAGTTCAAGATGAGTAGGAGCAATTCCTCTATGCTTAGGACACCAGTCCTACACTTTCAAGTTTAGAATGTTACCAAATGAACTGTCCAATGGAAACAAGACTGAATTAAAGAAGATAACAACCAAAGCGTGAATTCACTTAAGTAGGATTTCAAAAGGATAATAAGACCTCTAAATATCTACTCGTATTTGTCACCCATACTTGAATCAATGACTCCAAGTAACAAAGCTTTATAAAAACTCAATGAAAATTCAAACATCCACTTTTTTATGGACTTGATAAACTTTAGTTATTTCACACAATTATTATCCAAATTAATAAAAGTAAAAAATATTCAATTGGTTTGAAGAAAAATCTCAGATTATATTAATTATTGAAATGATTAGCACCATGAATACAATCTCAAATTACAAAGATGTTTATAGCTAAGGTTGCTCACATGTTAGTTTAGATTAGTTTTGAACTAGAAACCTAAATGACCTAAGGGATCTCTAGTGAACAGTTACTAGGTCCAAACCCAATCAAATAGCATTGTAATATGAGAAAAATACATTATTAATAAAAAATGAATTTCAAAATCTGAATAACTCTCTGCTAAGGAGTACCCCACTCTCCTTTTAAATAAGGACGAGAGAGAGATAGTAAAAGTGAGACTCAAGGCATGAGAGGGGAAAACTTATAAGGAATAAGATGGAGATACTTCCCCTTAGTCTTGATGAGGAATTAATGAGGGGGCTCTTTCCCCTTCTCATTTAGTTCCACATGGGTACTAAAGAGGTTAAAAAACCTTTTTCCAACTCTAAAGAGCCTTTCTCTCCTCCTTTCAATTCTTAGCTCCATGGCATCACTTCAGTTTTTCTACTTGGCTTCAACAAAGCACCATCAAGAAGTATAAAAGTTACTTCTGAGTTCTTTCAAACTAATATAGTATTCCATAATAGTGTATCTACTCATGTAGGGGATCAAGGTTGTATTATCCTCAGAGTTGAAAACAAGATTGCGGTCCCTTACGTAAAAGTGTTGAGATTTGCTTCATCGTCGCGACTTTTTGGTTCGTCGTTGTTGTCTGGTCTAGTTCATCATCTAGGTCTGGTTCCTCCTCTAGGGTTCTGCATGTCGATCTAGGTTTCTTCATCGCAATTTAGCAATGTGATACAATGAGCAGATGGTCATTTCAGAGATTGCGATCCTTCTAGAAGTTGCGATCTGTCTGAAAGTCGTCATCGTCATCCTCGCAATCTGGTCTAAAAAACAAAGCTAGCGATTTTGAAGAACGTAGTCACCATTGTGTTCTTTCTTTGAACTTCGTCATCGACATGACACATTCCTGCAACTTGGTCTAAACAACAAAGGTGTCGTTGTCGTAGTTTTTGCGTGTCGTGCTAGGAGTCTCTTCATCGTGAGCTTGTGTTCCAAAGATTTTGACTTCAGAGACTGCAATTTCAGAGGCTGCAATATTGTGTTTCACTTCGTCAAAAACCTGGCATTGTCACCTTCCTTCTCTAAACTTCGTCGTTGACATGACACAATCCTGTGACTTGATTTGAACAACAAAGGCGTCTTCGTCCCAATCCTAAAGAATGTTTGGTGTGAAGCATCTTCAGGAGGAGCTTAGGAATTAGTTTCTAATTTGTCCTTCATCTTTCTGGGTACCATTCTACAATTTCACTTGCGATTGGTAGGCAGAAGGGGATTATGAAGAAAGTAGTGAAAGTTTGGAGATTCAGAAATTGGAATGAACTAGTAATTGAAGATTTTTCTTGGAAAAGAAATTAGCAAATTGAAATTGATGAGAAAACTGGGAGACAGCTCGAACGAACTGTCGTGGAGGCTAACGCAGTAGGAAGAGATGGAAGATACAAGAGAATTCAAAGATATAAGGAATTCGTTTTATTAGTAGATACTTTCACTAACAGGAGAGGCAGCTACTTGAGGTTAGCAAAGATTTAGAGGGGGAAGCAGAATTTAATTTTTGTCCCAGAGGAAGGAAGAAATCACAATTGGAAAGGATTGGGGAAAGAGCTAGATGATTGTCTTCAGGGATCAGGAGCCACAGGCCGACGGTCTAAACCAAAGTTAGATAATTGGCTAGGGATTCTTCGAAATAGAATTAAAGGGAAAGCAAGTCGAAGAGTTGAGTATACAAATAAATCAAAAAGGCGGCCGGAGTTAAGCCAAAGTAAAAACCTCCACAAAAACAAAAATCATGTCCCGAAGAAGATAACACTTCTCAATGCTACAAACTATGTCCCGAAACGAAATAATGAGAGTAACTTGGAACAGAAAACAAATTGGTTGGTTTTTTAGCAGTTTACAAATGTAATACAGTGGAAGGATATAGAAGAGGTCTCCTTGTAGATGGAGTTCGAATGTAGACTTACACCGATATCAGACAATAGGGCATTGTGTAAATGCCCAAACGAAACAGTGTGGAATAGGCTGAAGAAAGGAAAAATGTCCTCGACTCTGAATTACAAGATTCAAGAATGGGAATGTAAAGTCCTGTGGCAAAATAGGATTTTTTTTGTTGTCAACAAGAGTGGATTGGAATAGAGGGAATCCCCATAAAGGATTGGTCTCAGACCACATTGGAATTAATTGCTCAACAGTGTGAAGGTCTGACTCAGCTAGAAAAAAGAATTGGAGAAGGTGGGTCATACAAGACAACTTAAATGAAGGCGAGGGGGTGGATCTGCGGGTTCTTGCTTGAAAAGATGGAGATTTCGAGAGGTACAGGATCGTTCTCAGTGAGACTATTTCGGGTTAACCCTGAAGAAGGGGCCAATACGTGGAAGGAGAGCTGAGGAAGGAAACAAATAAGAGGACAAGATTGAAAAAGAGAGTGGATGCTTTCGAAAATGGCCAAGATAGAGAGAAAGGAAGACAAGAGTACAGTGCAATTAATACGTCTGGCATTCCGTCTTTTGGTGGAGGTAGGGAAGGGTTGGTTGTAGTGGGCCTGGCGAACAGATATGGGAATCTAGACCAAGACAGATCGAGTGGGGCACATAATAGTTTTGCCGCAAGGAGTGGTTAGCTGAACAACACAAGTGAAGATTGGGTTCACAAAGGCATTGGGGAATGGGCCATGGGTTCACAAAATCGCGCAACCCAATTGGATATGGAAAATTATTGACTCCAGCCCAGTGAGCATCAGAATGGAATGACCCAAGTCAAATCAAGCATAATTGGTATGGGTTGCAGGATTCATGAAGCAGAGCAAGGAGGTGTTCGACTTTACTCTAGGTAGTAGAAGAAGGTGGTCGAGTTTCAACTAGCAAAATAGGAGGATACTGGGAAAGAGATAATAAACAGAAATAGGGAGCGGAAGGAGAGGATCTCAAGCTCAGTTTTCGGTTGTAGGCTCAAGGATGATAACAGGATGTCGGAAGAGGATCAGTTGCTGGACCTCCAAGAGGTTGAGTCCTCAAGTTATAGCAGCAAATCCTCAAATGATCCAGAGCAATTAGAGATTGAAGGGGATGATATGATTAGTGGTGCGGAACCTTTAGATGTTAATATGAAGTGGTTCAACAATGATAAGGAAGGTGCAAAAGCTAAAGGAATGAAGGAGCGCTTATGTCAGGATAATACAATATCCTCAATAGTTCCAAACTCTATGGAAGGTACACTCGATCAACGTAATTTAGACCTGAAGGGGTGTAAGAAGTCAGTTTAATCTTTAGTGAGAGACATAGATATTCTGACGGAGGTTAATATTTCTTTGGTTCAACTCGCAAGGAAGAGGGAGACAACAGGGGAAGAGGACGATTTGTAAGGTAGGCAGTTGGGGTTAGGGTTGGGAGTTTTGTCAGTAGTTATGAAGATCTTTTCATGGAATATTTGTTGTTGTGGGTCTAGAGATAAAAGAAGAATGATAAAGCGGGTTATTGAAAGAAGCAATCTAAATCTTATGATTCTTCAAGAAGTGAAGACAAGTGTGGTTGGAAGAGAGGTGGTTTGAGAGTTGTGGTAGTCTTGATTTAAGGATTGGGTTTATATGCCTGCAGATGGGACAGATGGTGGCCTGCTGGTGGCATGGGATTCCAGAGGATGTATAGTGAAGGATAAGTTAATTGGGCAATTCACAGTTTCAGTGAAAATCCAGCACATAGAAGGGATAGAGTGGTGGCTCTCAATTGTGTATGGCCCATGTGGCACCAAGGTGGGATTTGTTCTGGGATGAGTTGGGGGCATTGAGTTCATTTTGTGGAGAGAGGTTGTATGTGGCAAAGGACTTTAATGTGGCTAGGTTTGCTTTAAAAAGAAAACAGTAGGCAATCTACTTGGAGTATGAAGGAATATTGCTTAATAAGGGAGCTAGGCCTCCATGACCGTCCTTTGTTTAATGGGGCTTATACTTGGTCTTATTTCTACAATGATCCAATATGTTGTCGGTAGGATTGATTCTTAGTTGAGAATGGTTGATCTAAGCTTTTCACCATATTGTTGTCAGGAGGTGGGAGGTCGCTTTGTATCGAATCATTGGCCTGTCTCTCTTAGCACTTCTAAACCAAGTTGGGGGTCGGGCCCAAATAGATTTGATGGGACGTTGGTTTTCCACTCAGAATTTGAGGAAAAGATGAAGGTTTGGTGGTCCTCCCTTGTAGATGGGAAATCGAAGGGCTATAAATTTATGCAAAAACTTCTAGCGGTCAAGCATGCTTGCCATGCTTGGGGAGTTGCATCATTAGGGGAGAAGGACTCTAGGAGGCAGATGCTGGAGATGAGTATTTGTCTTCTTGATCAATTAGAAGGGAGCAATATTTGGGATGAGGACAAACAGAAGTAAAGTTGGGAGAAAAAAGGAAATTGTGGAGTTTAAATAGAGAAATGGAGAGGGGAGAGTGGCTCAAATCAAGAGTTAGGTGATTGAAGGAGGGAGACGCGAATTCTAAGTATTTTCATCAGCTAATGAGTGGGAGGAAAATAGTCAATTTGGTTGTGTGGCTAGAGGGAGCTCAAGGGGAAATGATAGAGGAGGCAAATAGAATAGAGAAGAACATCTTAGACCACTTTTATGAGGTGTTTAGGAAAAACAAAAGGATGTTTGGGGTTTTGAAGAGCTCCATTGGAACCCTATCGGGATAGAGGACGAAAGGTGTTTAGAATGATCTTATTCTAAGGAGGAGGTAAGGTTGGTGGTCTTTGATTACGAAAGCTTGAAGGCCCCTAGCTATGATGGATTTTCTATGGTTTTCTATCAAAAATGTTGGGATCTAGTAAAAGATGATCTAATGGTGGTTATGAAGGAGCTCCATAGTTCGGGGATGGTAAATAAGTGCACTAATAAGACTTATATCTGCTTGATCCCTAAAAACAATGTCGCAGGTCAGTTAAAGACTTTAGACCTATTAGTCTCACCACTAGCTTGTGCAAAATTATTACTAAGGTCCTAGCAAATAGGATTAAAGGGGTTATGGGTGGCATAGTCTCAGAGACCCAGTTCACTTTGTTAAGGAAAGACAAATCGCGAATGCAGTTCTAGTGGCTAACGAACTAGTAGAGGACTACAAATCTAGGAACACACAAGGAGTGATAGTCAAAGTCGACTACAAAAAGGCTTACGATATGGTTCATTGGGATTTCTTGGATTTTGTATTAGAAAAAAAGGGCTTTGGTAAGAAGTGGAGGGAATGGATTCAAGGCTACATAAGGTTTGTTTCTTATTCTATATTCATTAATGGGAGGCCGAGAGGTAAAATTGATGCAGAAAGAGGTTTAAGGCAGGGAAATCCCCTGTCTCCGTTCTTATTCACTTTAGTGGCAAATGTCTTGGGGCGGTTGTTGGATAAAGGTAGGGAAGCAGGTAAAGTTTGAGGCTTTGAGGTGGCGAAGGAAAAAATTGAAGTTTCGCACCTACAATTTGCTAATGACACCATGTTATTTTTGGAAGGGGAAAGAGTTAACATTGAGTATACTTTTAGTCTAATCAGGTATTTTTGTTGGACTTCAGGATTACGAGTTAATATAGATAGATACCTCAGTAGGGTGGTTAAGAGGGATAGTAGAGAGTATTGCATGTGATTTAGGGAAATCGTCAATTAAGTACTTGGGGATGCCGCTTAGTTGTCAACCAGGGAATTAGAGTTTTTGGGAACCAGTGGTTGTAAAGGTGGCTAAGAGATTGGGGGGTGGAAGTGAGCATTCCTCTCCAAGGGAAGAAGGCTTACACTAATCAGCTCAATCTTGGAGGCTCTGCCTACATATTTTTTGTCTATTTTTAGTATTTCAAAGAGAGAAGCAGTCCGAATTGAGAAGATGATGCGTGCTTTCCTATGCGGTGGTGAAGATGAAGGTCGTCACATGCACTTAGTCAAGTGGAGACAGGTTCAGATGAGAATGGACCAAGGAGGCCACGGGATAGACAATGTGATTGCCAAGAACAAAGCGTTGGCTAGAAAATGGCTTTGGAGGTTCCCAAGAGCGCAAGATAAACTTTGGAGAAGAGTAATTAGAAGCAGACATAGCCTAAAGGTGAATGGAAGAGATGCAAGTATTCAGAGAGGTGCAACCTTTAGAAGTCCATGGAAATTCATACATTCCCTTCATCAGCACTATGATCCTATCATCCGACTAAAGATAGGGAGAGGTGATTCTATTAGCTTTTGGGAGGATGTATGCTGCGTTACTGAGGCATTTTCAGATCACTTTCCTAGACTATAAAGCATGTCATCAGGTTAAAACTTCCCTATTTCGTCTTTATTTAACTATAGGTCAATTGATACGAAGGATCCGTGGGTGTTTCATTTGCAGTCGCCTGGGGGTCCAAGGTGTTGGGAGGAAGAGGAAACCCTTCGAACTTTGTTAATAGAATACGCTATGGAGGATAGAGAAGACAAAATAGTATGGATTGAGGAGAGGTTCGGGGAGTTCTCTTCTAAATCCTTTTTTTTATGTGTTGTCGGATCCTTCTGCGCAGCCTTCCCCAATCTTAAAGGAGATATGGAAGACTTTGGTTCCTTCCAAAATCAAGTTTTTATCTTGGGTGGTGGTCAGGAAGAAGGTAAATAAAGGAGATATGCTTCAGAAGAGGTTTTCCGATTATTCGTTGTCTCCTTCGTGTTGTTTTTTATGCAAAAAAGCAGGAGAGTTAGCAGATCATGTTTTTCTACATTGTTCCATAGCTTCCTTCATTTGGGGAAAGTGGAGCGAGAGGGCTCATTGGGTGGTCGCTAGCCTAGCAGTGTTGTGGTGTTTATAGAAAGAGAGAAATGCTCGAATCTTTGATGACAAATTTCGTCCTCCTGTAAAAATTTGAGAAGAGTATCAATCCCTTGCCTCTTTTTAGATTAGTAATTGTTCCCTTTCGAAGGGTTATTCTATGTCGGAATGGGTGAGAAGATGGGACAACATCTTGTAAATGGGAGGGGCATTGTGTCTATTGGGATTTTTTTTCTTTTTTGGATAGAGGTTTTCCCTCTTTGTAATCGTTTTTTGATCTCAATATGAATAGAATAACTTGTTTCCAGTTTTTTTTTTTTTTAAATTTACTTTATAGGGAGGGCTTTCATTTACAATAAGTCGCCCAAATTACAACACCTTAATCAATTAATATTGAAGAGGATAAACTGCAAGCACATACAATTCACTACATAATACGAAAATAGTCTAAAGACTAAAATAATAATTAACAGTGTTGTCAAGGCAGAAAGGCAGAACTAAATGATACGCCTCTGTAAGGCGAGGTCTAGGTAAACCATAAAATAATCACTTAGAGGTCCCTAAAAAATTATTTATTTATTCATTAATGTCTTATTCTCTCTCTCTCTCTCTCTCTCTCTCTCTCTCTCTCTCTCTCTCTCTCTATATATATA
>JAJIYU010000538.1:0-48906 GCA_030144865.1 Tinospora cordifolia
GGGGGGGTTTGGGGTGTGTGTGTTTGTTTTTTTTTGTGGGGGTGGGTGGGGGGGGGGGGGGGGGGGGGGGGGGGGGGGGGGGGGGTGGTGGTGTGTAGGAAACAACCAGTAAAAGAACTCTTTTAATTTAATAATCGACCTAGCCTTGATTGAGAAGTGTGGAGGGAAGTTTCATGTAGTTAATCCCGTGTATCTGGAGAAAAAGGTCTTTGTTGTGTTGAGTAATAATCTTACGGAGTTCAAATGCCCTTATTTGTGCGAAACTGTATTTATTAATGAGATTTGTTTGATTCTAATGCTTCTTTGATGAATTTCTTTTAATGGGTTGAGATGCTATGGTTTCAAATAATTGCTTCATGATTTGTTGGTTTTCACATACATACAAAATTCTTTTGCTGGAGATTGGATTTGATGGTGTTTGAATCAGAGGATTAATTTTATGGCATTAGACATGTCGCAGGGCATTAGCTGATCAATTGGAAGGCAATGAAGAGGAACATGAGAAATACCGCCTTAGAGTTGTCAAGCATATTCAGGTTTGTAATTGCTTCTAAGTTTCGCTGAGCTTGATGGATACTTTGTTTTAGTTGAATTATGCCCAATTATAATATGAAGAGCTCAATAATTATTGAGAAATAATCCCATGTCAGAACTGAATTCAACAGGAACACCGGGAAAAGTTTGAGCCCTTTATTGAAGATGATGTTCCATTTGATGAATATTGTCAATCTATGGAAAAGGATGGAACATGGGCTGGAAACTTGGAACTGCAAGCAGCTTCTGTTGTTACTCATAGTAACATTTGCATTCATCGAGTTAGATCCTTCTTTCATCACTCTTTTTTTCTCTCTTTGCCAACACTATTACTCATAGCAATTCTTTGAGTTAGAACTTACTTGTACCAGTTTTTTTTTTTTTTCCTCTCTTCTTCAACATTGTTACATTTCTATAAACCCTTGGACATTAAAAAGATTTTTTTTCTCCCTCCTTTTGTCATTTTTCTTTCACCAAACCTTGCTTACAGCGTGTTTCTTCCGTGTTGAAATAAGCTGCATAACTGCTTATGAGTATGAAAACACACACACAAACTCATGGTTTATATGTAAAACTTTAGAGTTGGAAAAGTTTCTCGGAACTGTTTAGTTTTAATTAGAATTGCTTTCTTATTGTGTGGCAGACTTCTAGGCCCATGTGCTTCAGTTTCTTATCATCTTTGCATAGTGATGCACTACTCATGACATAATAAATGATTTTTAACACTTTTATGGTTATTGACTACGATTTGTTTCAGTATGAAAATTTGGAGTACAATCAACATTGACCTTCACGCAGGTTATGTCTCCTCGGTGGTACATAAGGAACTTTGATGATCATTCAGCTCGTATGATCCATTTGTATGTATTTTGAATCTTGAGTCTTCAACCTAGCATGATGAACTTTGACTCAGAATTTTCTTTGTAACTTCTTGTGGACTTCATTAATTGATTTCATAAGTGGTATATGCTTAGTTTCATTGTGTAGAACATAAATTTTTAGCATTTATTCCAATTCTATGATGGGTATGTAATATACTATTTTTGGATGGGTATGAAATATACTATTTTAATAAGAATATTCGGAATAATTCACCACATGATCATTTTTGGGAAAATTACACAAAATTAATAGCACTTAATATCTAACCTTTAATTTAAAAATTAGATGTAGAGTTTACAGTAACTTACATAATCCCCTACTCTTTCCACTTCTCCCACATTTAAGCTACTGAAAATTCAATTTCTCTTCTCTACCTTTTAATTTCAAATTTTTGTTGCATTTTACTCTTTTCTACTTATAAATTTAATATAAAACAAATCAACAGATATTTAACAAAAGAATTAGAAATATAACATTAGTTATATTCTTCATTTAAGTTTTTAACTAAATGAAAAAAAAAAACATGTGCAACACGGGCTTACAAACTTGTGTGTGGGTACATGTGTGTGAAGATATAGTCTCATGGAACCAAAGCATTACTATCTTGGTTTGCAATGAGAGGCAAGCAACTATGGAAGCATCATGTTAGTCCCTTGTTTTAATCCAATTTAATGGAAAATAAGATTTATATTACATGCATGTATTTTTGTTATGTTATCGTACTACTGCTTGATAAGTTTTTAATAGAAGATAGCAAACTTCTTATGCAATAAATTTTCACTAATTAGCCAGTTTCAGTCAAGCCTAAGATGTATCCTTTAATCAACTTGTCACATAAAGCTTGGTTTGGTATTTTGGCGCCTCTTACTTCAGAAGTGTGAATCAAGTTGA
This sequence comes from Tinospora cordifolia, assembly GCA_030144865.1. Classification (NCBI taxonomy): domain Eukaryota; kingdom Viridiplantae; phylum Streptophyta; class Magnoliopsida; order Ranunculales; family Menispermaceae; genus Tinospora; species Tinospora cordifolia. Next base: position 2,308 of record JAJIYU010000538.1, read on the forward strand.
ATTGTTCTGTTCAGTTGTGATACCTTTTCTATGTTACTGCAGATCGTATCATAATGAAGAACACTACAATAGCCTCCGGATGAAGGATGATCCTTGCACTGGACCGGCTAATCCCATTTTGATCAAGGTATCTACTGCCTGGATGTATTTATATCTTCTTGCATTTAGCTGTTCCTTTCTTTCATCTGAAGTAACTGATAATTTCTAATAAAAATCTTTCTAAAGGCGGATGCTGATCTTTCAGTGACAAATCGAAAGGCAAAGGATTCAGTTACCAAATCTAAAGGAGTTCCTTGTAGGAACATCATTGATATTGGATCAATTAAGTTGGTGATGGCTGGAACTGGATGTCAAAATACTGATGAAGTCAAACGTGTAGAAAATTCTTGGAATCAATTTTCTTCTGATACCATGCTGAAGCTGTTGCACTTCTGTCACTTTACCTTTTAAGAGCGTTTTTGCGTTTATTATAAATTCTATAGGTTTTGGAGGAGTTAGATGGTGATGTTGATGCTGCAATAGAGTTTTTGATAGTAAAAAATGGAGTGGATGAAGCTGTTGATGATAATGGTGGCTTTCCATTGGGAAATGGTAGTCTGGCTATGGAGGGTTAGTACTGAATATTCCTATTGGATAAGAATTTCATGTTTACGTAGGTCTGAATCGTCTTCTTATTCCTGTATTATTATCATTCACTGTCATGTTTTGATGATCTAGTTGTAAATTTAGAGACATGCATTTATATCTTTTGCCAGTTTTGTTTTCATGTAGCCTGTGAAGGCTGCATATGTGTGCCAGTTGCAGTCCTTATGAATTGCATGGTGAAATCAAATTGATGATCCGAGACCACAGTGTTAAAATAAGATTTTTCATTTTAAACTTTTCTTTTGTTCAATTTCTGTAATTAGAATTAAAAGTTTTAGATGCATATCAAATGGTTCTTTCTTCTTCAGTCACTTATGCTTATTCCCTTTTACATTGAAATTGGAATTGATTCCGTATCTTGTAAATGTCTTGGTCCTATTGAAAATGACGGGAACCAAACAGAAGGTTAGTTTAATGGTTCTGATGAACTATTCTAGCCAAGTGATATACTGATATAATTTTTTTATAAAATAAACAAGAATTTTATTGATGTAATAAAAAAAAAAACTACAAGCACGAGGAGGAGATTAAACTGACCACCAAGGCCACACTCAAACTCGCCAAACACAATTCCCAACACTAATTACAAAATGTGTCTCCATCCCGCAGCCACTCCGAAATGGAGTAACCCAAACATGAAAAAGTTGTTCTTACTAACCTAAAAAGATGCTAACGCCAGAGATTCTTCCCAAATCTGATTTGGAGGAAGTCTTTTTCCCTCAAAGATCCTAGCATTTCATTCCTTTCACACGCATGAAAGCACCGCTAGACTAGCCACCACCCAATTATCTCGCCTCTTCGTGCTACTAACCTAAAAAGATGCTAACGCCAGAGATTCTTCCCAAATATGATTTGGAGGAAGTCTTTTTCCCTCAAAGATCCTAGCATTTCATTCCTTTCACACGCATGAAAGCATCACTAGACTAGCCACCACCCAATAATCTTGCCTCTTCGTGCACAACTCCTCCCGAAAGGGGGGTAAGCACTGCAAGGAACACCCAGCTCACTCATCTCTGGAGAGATATGAAAATGACTCCTCCACCTAACCCAAACATAATTGGACAACGAACACCTTAAGAAAGAAATGATTTAATGATTTGCCATGTAACTTCCAAAGATGAGAGCATGAAGGAGAAAGATAGTGCCTTGGAAAGCGCTTTTGAACCATTTATCCAGTATTAACTTTCTCATGGGCCACTTCCCATGCAAAAAACTTGACTTTAGAAGGAATTGAGGCTTTTCATATATCTTGAAACAGATGATTTGGAACGACCCTGTTAATGTCAGCCAAGAGTGAGAAGAAGGATTTAGTAGAAAAGTCCTCAAGAGTCTCTCTAAACGACACTATTCAGTCCTTTCTATCCTGCAACACACACTCCCTCAATAACTCTACAAGAGTCGTCTCTTCCTCTTCACACCTACCTCTTTTGGAAGACCTTAAATGAAGATTCCACTGGATAACACTTGATGCTTTAATTTGCCTGCTAAAGAGGAAATTGGATGATGATGATCTTTGGATTGCCTATACAGCCTAGGAAATAAGCCGGCAAAGTCTTCATTCCCCCACCTAACATCATTCCAAAATCGAATATCGTCTCCTTTTCCTACTCTTAGCTGAATACTTGACAAATACAATGGTATAAAGAATGAATAAACTTCCAAGGACTTTTAAAGGTTGTACTACTCTTGATCCCAACATCCCTTCCGTTGATATCTATACGATGTTTGCTTTTAGCTACTCGAGCCCACAACTGATCTTGCTCTCTAAAGAATCTCCAAAGCCATTTTTCTGCTAGAGCCTTGTTCCTAGTTACAAGGTTGTCAATCCCTAGCCCACCTTGCTTCTTCCTTATTTGAACCTTGCTCCACTCCACTATGTGAGACCCATGGCCGTCTCCCCCACCTTTTCACAAGAAGTTGCTTATCAATCTCTCTATCTTTGAGGCTTCGCCCTTAGGATTTTTGAATACTGACAAAAAGTATGTTGATAAAGCATCCAACACCACTTAATCAAAGTAAGTTTGCACCCTTAGAGAGAAAAACTCTCTTCCACCCAACTAGCCTCTTAGCCACCTTGGAGACTACCGGCTCCCAAAATCTTTAGAAACCAGGTTCCCACCTAGGGACAGTCCTAAATACTTCAAGGGCCATTCTTTTAGCTCTCAACCAAGCGTTGTTGCAATTTGATGCACTGTCTCTTCTTCCATAGATATTGCGGCTAAGCATGTTTTAGACATGTTAAGACGCATCCCTAAAGCCAAACAAAAGCATGGACAATTCTGAGAGCATTCTCAACATTATCATCCACTCCATCCAAAAAAAGAAGAGTATCATCCACGAACTGTAAATTCGTAACTTCAACAAGGTCCATAGCCACCACAAATCTCCGGATCCCATGCATCTCCCTTCCTTTATCTAGCATCTACCCCAACACATCAACCACTAGAGTGAACAGAAAAGGCGAAAGTGGATCTCCTTGTTTTAATTTCCTAATATCTTCAATTTTACCCATTGTCCTTCCATTAATGAAAATTGAATATATGACGGATCTCAAACAACTTAAATCCATTTCCTCCACCTTTTGCCAAAGCCTTTATTTTCTAACACAATATCAAGAAAATTCTAATCAACCATCTCATAAGCCTTTTTTATATCAAGTTTGACCACCACTCCTTTCTTTTGTCTCTGCTCTTCCACTAACTTGTTCGCCACTACCACTGCATTCGTGATGTTCCTCCCTTTTACAAAAGCCAACCGATTCTCCAAGATTGTGCTTCCCAACATTCCCTTAATCTTATTAGCCAAAACCTTTGCAATGATTTTGTCCTAGCTAGTTGTGAGAATAGGCCTAAAATCCTTGACCTTCCTCACTACATTCTTCTTCGGGATCATCCAAATTTAGGTCTCGTTGGTACACCAATTCACTTTTCCTGTTTGGTAAAATTCTCCCGTAACCTACATTAAGTCCCCCTTCAAGATGTCCCAACTTTTTTGGTAGAAAATCATGGAAAAATCATCCGGCCTCGGAGCCTTACAACTGTCATTCTTAAAAATTGCCGCTCTAACTTCTTACTCCAAGAAATGAACTTCCATCCTCTTGCATACTTCCTTATCAATCGGATTTCACTGCGTTCCTTCCAGACCCGAAACCTGCCTCGTGCTTTTCCCAAAGACCTCAGAGAAGTGCCCCACTATGCGTTCTACTATCTTATCTTCCTCCTCTATCACATCCCCTTTATCCCCTTCTAACTTAGAAATAATATTCATGACCTTTTTTTTGCTCAAAATTCGATGGAAGAATTTTGAACTAACATCTCCTTCCTTTAGCCATTTGATTTGGGCCTTAAACCACGCTCCCCTATCCATCTTCGTACTGAACTTCCATAGATGACCTTTTATTTTCCATTGCTTCCTGCTCTTCTCCTCACTCCATTGACTATTTCCCTCTAGATGATCAAGAGCCCCAATGGTAGGTTCTAACTCTCTCCATCTCCTCTCCTCATTCTCCGACAACATTAGCTCCCACGAGTAGCATTCCTCCTTCACTACCCTCAACTTCTGGACAAACCTAAATCCCTCCCACCCCTTCCCACTATAAGACTTCCACCAGCCTTCTACCTTATTCTTAAATTTTGGACGGTGACCCAATCAGCCATCAAAGCACTTTGGACTTGGACCCCACTGGCTTTGAAGTACTCAAGTAGATTGGCTAATGGTTGGAGATCGCACTACCCCCTACTTCTTGTCTACAATAAGTGATATGCTGATATAGGGACAGTACTGTTATGTTTAGTTGATTGGTGGCAAACAAAACTGGTTTAAGGGGCTAGACATATAACACGGAGCAAATCCTGATAACCAAATGGTTAAGTTGCATGGCACACTTTGTTGTATGCCATTTGTTACATTTTGATTGGTAAATGTTGATTGAAATGATTTACAACTCAGGAAAGAGACAAGAATCAAATTCAAATTTCAGAGTTATGGTTTAAGAACCTGAAGAAATGATCAGATTGGAGAAGCATATCTTATAGTCTCGAGGAACTAGACCTGCTGAGATTGTTAAGAACTTATATATTGCAGGATTGTAAAATTGCAATTTGTGTTAAAGTGATGAAAAATCTTCAATTACACTGGTTTTGTGTTCATTGATCTATTGAAAAAGATATTAAATCCTAAAGACTTGCGGATGGTTGAACAGGATATGCTTAAGGAGCCCTGCGTTTGTCACACACTTTGGTGATACATAGTTGTGGTGTATTTCAGAATGGATTACAGACGTTTATAAAAAACTAGAAATGAAAGTGAGGGCATAGTTAAGTAGTATCAGGACAAAATTTGTGCCATTAGGATAAAGGTCTAGTTCTTGAAGGAATATCTCAAAGAAACCAATCTTGAAATTATTTGAAGTGCCAACAAAAAACAAAGCAACCTCAGAATTCTGTGTGGACAAGTGAAGAGAATGTGGCAACGGAGTATGGTTGACATACAGAACTCTTTTTGGACAAAAGGAGTATTTCCAGAAGTATAATGAAACAGCATGCACCTACCAAACGAAAACAATCCTATATGGAAATGTTGGATGCATATTTTAGCCACGAAGAAACTATATCTGCATGAAATGAGCATATAATTAAATGGATATTGTGTTAGTTAAAAGAGTGGGAAGATCATTAAAGTGTCGATCATGATGAGAATGCTCAGGGAACTTTGGTTGTAGCTCTAATAGAAGGCACTTTTTCCAAGCATCAAGTTGATCTCTAGGCAATTTTTTCTGCCTATGCAAAGCATAAAGTAGGCAATTAAAGAAATATTTAGAAATATTTATTTGTAGGTCCTTACACACACACAAAAAGACACACACAAAATTAATTATAATAAATGTTAACTCTTCATGAAACAATAACAAACACTTCATATTGTTTAATATCAAATTTACAAATATTAATTCATGCTGCAATAAACATTTTTTAAGAGATTTGATGAAATTGAAAGCTTTCCGTGTGTCAAATGAAAAGAAAAATTGTTGAACAACAAATATTTAATTTTGAAGGGTGTTTGATGATTGTTGGAGATTTTCAGCAATGTTTCTTAGTTGCAGTAAATGAAAAGATAAATTTAGGAAGAAAATGGTTTGCAGATTTGTAGTTAAAACTTGAAAGGGAGAGAATTTGTTTATAAAGGTTTTGCTTAAAAAAATTAGAGAGACTCCTAAACTTTTTAAATATATGCACAACTCCCCACTGACTGCATAGCAGTGCATTTAGTTGTTTTGTCCCTAAAATGAGCTTATTAGAGGATTGCTTGGAAATACTGGTAGAAGATAATGTCAAGGTATTAGGTTGAACTAGTTTGCGAAGGGTTGTGGAAGGATCAATTTTCACTGGTTGAAGAACAAAAGATGGCCTTAAAAATGGGTAATATAATACGCATGTAAAAAGAAACTTTAGTGTAGCAAGAATCATATTGGTAGTCCTAGTAATTAGGATGACTTTTAGATGAAGGCAAGAATGGCAAGTCTTGGTGCAAACTTGCAATGTTAATGTTTGGTGCATTGTGAGTTGGAGGTCACAAGTTCAAATTTGCTGGCAACCTCTCTGCAAATGGTGTGTCAGGTTGCTTACACTTCATCAGTTGGAGCTTTGCATGCTGGGTTCATCTACTTTTTGTCGATGACGAAAGCAATAAATGATAGACTAATGGATGTAGTAGTATAATCTCCCTTTTCATAGGCTTCGGGATTCTTAACTGTGTGACTATGTTTCTATTTCGTTTTTGATGCTCTTCTCAGTACATTTGTTTTTGTATCTTTGGCTTTGACTTTAGATTTTTGAGCATGAATTAGGTCATAAAGAAAATGAGGAATGTGAAGATGGCAGGCCTAGAAATAAGGATGGTAAATCAAGTCATGATGATAAACAACATCAAGATGATAGCAAGGTTGCTACTTGATACAACTGACTGAAGTCTTGTTGCTAGCTTTGTCTTTATCTGTTGCTAAGCACTTGCATGCTCATGGTTTCCTTTCTTTTACATGTTATTCCCACAGAAAATGCCGAGAAACAAGGCATGCCCATGTGGCTCAAAAAAAAAATACAAAGCTTGCTGTGGATCAGTCAGGGGCAAATCTCGTACAGAATTTCTGATGTATGAATCTGAAAGTTTTCTCAGTCCTTTCTCTGTTTGAGCACCCATTTACAATATTTCCATTTTCATAATATTTTGTTTGTTAACAGCCAAATGTTTACTTGAGCCCCAGACCTAGAGAATGTGATAGGTCTCATGGGTTGAGTCATTAAACGTTCAAAACATCTGCACCAGCATTTTATTTCTTCCTTTCTCTATATATCATTATGGAATCTATGGACTTCATGTGCTTATTTCCATCTTGGCACTAGCAATTTCAATGCCTTAGATTGGCCTACTTATGCCAAATTAAAGTTGATCCGTGGAAGTACCTGAGATTGATTTTGGTGCTTCTCTGCCCTTGACCAACAGGCTGCTGGTATTTCATAAGATCTACATGTTGGTTGGCTTCAATTTCTTCCCTATTTTAACTGTCAAAAGCAGTTGAGCACATCAATATGTCATTTATCAAGACTCTTTTTTTTTTTAAATGTTTTGTGGCATTTAAGGCGGCATCAAACAGCTTACCGCTATTGTTTAAATTTGGATTATATCAGAAATCAGAAAGCACCATCTGGTAACTATCGGAGGGATGGGAAGCAAAGCAGGAAAGGTGGAGCAACAAGAGTTGCACCATCGAATGGATCTGAAAGAGACCTACCTGACATGGGAGCGCTTAGTATCTGAGCAACATACGTCAGAGGTATCACTGATTATCAGCTATAAAATTACTCATGATATTCAAGTGACTCATCACCAAATTCTACAGGGTCTTTTGCATTTAGATCATAGAGGTGCTGCCATGAATGAAGCCAAATGCAAATTGACCTGACACGATTGGTTCCCTGTAAGATTCAAATACACTAGATGAGCTCCTTTAGTTGAATTTTTTGCTTGAAGTTCCCTCCCATCTTAAGGATTATTTTTATTTTTATTTTTTATTTTTTTTTGGTTTTTGGGGTGATGCAGGTCAAGTACGGATCAGGGAGATTGTATTGTGCCAGAAGGGTTACTGTTTCTCAATATTGGTGGCAATACCAAAGGCCTGAGGTAGAATTGTTGCCTCTGGATCCCATAGGCATTCATTTTGTATATTGTAAAACTTTTATAATGATCTGAGCTACTATTAGGAATATGTGTTTGTAAGATGAACTCACATTCAGGAGGGGGAGAGCAAGTAAGCTGCAGTGTTCACGGCTTTCCTTCACTCTGTCAAACTCGCAAGGAGATGCAGAAATTTAGACTTTAAATTACTGATTTAGATAGTAAGATGGTCTCCACTTGGGAAATGGAAAGATGTGCTTTAATGTAATTCTTTGCCAAATTTTAATTCAATAATTTTTTTTTTGGCTAATTCCTATTACCCTTCAAAGAATTATTGAAAATTGATCAAAAATATGTGCGTAGACCGGTGGAGTGGTTTATATTTTGATTTCTTATAATGTTAAAGCCATCATTTTAGGAAGAAAAAGTCAAAAACAGGAAGGTTATTTTAACGTGGTGTGGCCAGCCAAAATTCCGAGGTTTGTTTCCAAGTCGATTGATGCCCTAACCGTTATACTATAATCATGTTAATGGCCCCAAAACAATATCAAGTTGGGTTAGTTCGAAGAATCAGTTGGATTGGCGTCAGGTTTTATTTTTATTTTATTGCATTTGAACTTGAAATGCCGAAGGTGAATTGTGTTTTGGGTACAACTTGATAGAACTTTGAGGCTTCACGTTCTTTGTATAGGTCAAAACGTAATTTGTATAAATTTTCTTTGTAATGATAACATAAGTTTAGAAGATGAGGCTAATTAATAATAATCAAAACTATAAAGCATAATACGGGGAATTTAAATAAAAATTACAACAACTTATAAAAAAAATTGAAAGAAATTTTTCTGCTTATTTGTTTATAAGAAGAACAATGAAACTCTCTGTTTTTGATAAAAGAGTTTAAATGTGTAATATTATATTTGTTTATAATCATTTTAGTGCTTCTAAACCTTCAAATATTTACTAAATCAAATTTGAATTTTCTATAGCAAAAGCTACTAAGTAATAAAAGTTTTGGACTAATAAAATTAAAAAAAAAACAAAAATTATCTATTTTTTGATGTTAAATACTTGAAAAAAAAAACACTTTTATAAATATAGGAATTATAAATGATTTTTAAACATGAAAAAATATAGCTACATGTCTCTTCAGGCATAGTACATGTCTTGAATTTATGAAAGTTCTTCTAATAAGGTGATTTTGTGATTTATGAAGACAAAATTTAAAATTTTTAGGGGCTATTTGGTATGTAAGAGTGAATGAGATAAAATTAAAAAATTATTTTATTTTTATATTTAACTTAGGAGAGATAAAATTAAAATTAATCATGAGTTTGTCAACTTGTCTAAGCTATTGTAAAATAAAATAATTTTAACTAACTTTACGCTGTTATTCTATCTTATATTATTTAATTTTATTTATTTATTATTATTATTATTATTTTTGACAAAGCTATAAAAATAACTTCCTCCTATCCTTCCCAAGCCAGTCACAGGTTAAAATTCTGTAATAAACAGCAAAATAACCGAATTTGGTGCAACTCCATCTCGGAGACAAGACCGCAATTGAATTCCATTCAACTCATTCCCGGCTTTCCAGTCAACCAGGACGGTCACGTGACAGACGATGCAAGGGTCGTTTCGTCCGCGTCGACAGCAAAACTCATTGGACGCAACCGACATTGGGAGAGACCAAATGAAGTCGGTCGCTGTCGTGGCAACTTTTCATAGGCGGATGGGATATACATTAAACGCCTCCGGCTCTCCCAAATCCGCCTCTCACTCTTCTCTCTCTTGTTCGCTCGCGCGCTCGCCTCTCTCCGCTGTAGTTCTCCTCTGAAGACGAAACCCTCATTTCTCCGTCCAAAACCATTGAAATCAAGGACGCAGAAAAAAGAATAATAAAGAAACCCAAATTTTTGTTAGATTGTGCGATCATTGATGGAGATTTCGGCGGAAACAACGAGCTCGCGGGGTTCTGACAAAGCGAGTAGCGTCAATTCGATGGAGAGCATGGGTAGCTCCGCGTCACCGAGCAGTGTGTCGAACAACGCGTCCGGGAGTTATGAAGAGGAGGAGGAGGAGGAGGAGGAAGAGGAGGAGGAGGATGTTTGCAGGATTTGCCGGAATCCTGGGGACGAGGACAATCCGTTACGGTATCCGTGTGCCTGCAGTGGGAGTATCAAATTCGTGCATCAAGAATGCCTTCTTCAGTGGCTTAATCACAGCAACGCGCGGCAGTGTGAGGTATGGCTTTTAATTTGTTACGGTGTTGGTGGTTGGTTGTGTTTAGTCCTTGAATTTGACGGGGAATTGTTAGGGATTTCTGTTTGGTTGTAATCGGATGTTGATTTTGCATCTGATTTGTATAGTTTGGGGATTAATTGGGATCCGAGTGGTAGTGAGTGGGTTTTAGGTCTTTTTTTTGATGTGGTGTGATCTTTTATGCGGTGATCGTACATGGATTGGAAACTACTGAGAACGTTGCGATGGCACTTGACGTCTGGGAAAATTGGAGAAGATTAGGAAAATTGATAGTTGAATTGCCCAAGTTGGAGGAAAATAAAAGTTCCCTTGGTAGCCTGTTTAAATAGATTCAGTCTGTATCATATGGTCAGATTCTTTTTAAATGCAAGGATCCGTAATAATCTACAAGCATAAGCTTGAATTGGCCTATTTACTGCATCGAGAAAGTGAAAAAAAGAAAATGCTTTCTAGCCCTGGAATGATGGCAATGGGTAAGGATAAGAAGCAGCAGCTGGCTGACCTCTCTTAATAATGATAATTTCCTTGACAGCTGTATCCCCTTTTCTTAAAGTACTGAATTTTCTGATGACTCAGGTATAAGGAAGTTGAGTACAGGCACAAGGGTAAAATATTTCAGCAGAAGTTTGGGGGTTAATGCATTAAACTACAATTGCAAATGTCTAGAACTCTGTATCCCTCTTTATGTTAAAGAAGGTGCCTTAAAGCCTAGAATGTGTATGAAGATTTTTATTGGCAACATTTTGTATTTTAAGGATGTTACCCATCATTTGATGCCTTTGGGGGGAAATTGCAGTTTTTACAATTAACATATTTGTTTAGTAGAATTATCTGAATCAGAAGAATGCCTCATGACTGGAGTCAATGATAAATCGTTTCAATCTCTCTCTAGAATGCACAAAAAACATTTAATGTGGCGACATTTTAAGGTATTTAATTGATAAGATGTCTAATGAGATTTTTGGATGAGAGTGACTAAGAACCAACTAACAGATGAAGCTGTTGTTTTGGAAAATCAAGTTTGATGTTTGCTTGAGAGATCTATATTTGAATTTATCCATTTACTAAAGGGAACAATGAAAGGTAAGAAAGAGAAGAAACATCTTCATATGATATTTATTAATCTAGGGAAAGTCCATGTTCAAAAGCACTAAGATAGGCAATATGGTGCACTTTAGAGAAAAAGTGTATAAGAAGTACAAACATCACTACTTTAATGAATTTTATGAATCATTAAGTGATAATTATAGTAGTAAACATCAATAAGAGAAACAAGTGAGTTCTTGATCATAATAGATTTTTCACCAAACTTAAGAACCTTATCTTTTTGAGTTAGTTACAATGCGAACTAAATATCATTCAAAGACATTTTGAAGTTTGTGTTATTTTGTTGCTGATGTTAAATTAGATTATGATATTTGTATTAATGAAGCTAAGTTAAGATATAATGTATTTGGATGTTTAGAACAAGACAAAGAACTTAGTAGATTCAAAATTAGTAGGAATATAACTGTATGTATTAAGTGAGATTTTATAGAATGAGGAAAATAACCGGAGAGATGGTGGAGGTTGAAAATTGAGAGGTATTTGGTTGGGAAGATTCAAGTATTTGGACACAATAGATCACAAGAAGAGGAGAATTAGAAATTTTATCAATCATTAAAAGGGTCAAAAAATGTGGAGGATCACTTTTCAGTATATATGATTTACATATTACATTAAAATTGTAACGAGCTTGATTTTGCTGTAGAGGGAGATGATGAGATGGAGATCTATTGTTAGGAGAATAGTAAATTCTTGCAACCTGCGATTGAAGGGAAAAATTTCACTTCCAAATGGAAATCTATTGTTAGCAAGAATCGTAAAGTCTCTCAACCTGAGATTGAAGGGAAAATCTTCATTTCTACTAACTAGAAGATTGAAAAGATGGAAGAATTACTAGAATTTCTAGCAAATTGATTGATGAATGACTGAAAGGAGCCTACAAATGGAGCTTTCCCTTGTGTGGAAGTAGAAAATTGCCATTTTCGATGAGTAGAGGATTAAGTAAGCAAGCTTTGGAAATTGAAATAGTTCACTATGATGAAGGTTATAGTGTGTAATACTGACAATTTTGTACAAAATTTGATGAACAAAATTATATAAATTCAACTTTTATAACATTTTTTGGAGTATAAACTATGTATACTCCAAAGAATAAAATAAAGTAGAAAAAATGAAATCATTATTAAATTTTGATATCCGAAAATGAATGATAGAAATATATATATATCTATGTGTGTGTGTGAAAATGTATATGTTAACTTGTTTTTATTATTAGGTACAAAATTATTATTTTATTTAATATATATATATATATATCAAAGATAGAAAAGAAAAAAAAAAAATCGTGGGTATGTGAATTTGGCAATTTCGCCAAATTTGGAGGCATAGATTATTAAAAAAGATAAAAGGGAAACAATCGAAAAAGAACACGAAAAAAATACAAAAAAATTATGAAAAATCTAGAAAAAAACCCTATAATGTCTTTCTTCAACCCTAGCCGCCAAACCCAACAAAAATGAAAATTTTCTCATCCGAAAACACCCAAAAATTATGAACTTTGCCTTTAGAAGACTTTATATAAGCCCTCTTCCCCTCTTATTCTTTTTCATCCCAGCAAGAGCTGATAAGACCTCTCTTGCTCTCTCTGCCTCCTTGGTACCTAGTTTTCATTTTTGAACTGTTTTAAACAGTTAGCGGTGTAGTAACAACGAAGTGCTGCACAAATCTAGTATTAGCAAGGAGAAAGATCTGAGAGGAGCTAAAAAGGTTTAGAAGGAATCACGTTTCGAGTTGGAAGTGATTTCTAGTCTTTACCTCTTTATTTTGATTTAAATAGATCTTGCATTTGTGCTTGTATTTTTAAGATGATTGTTTGAAAATTTATTATTGATATGCATGTTTGCTTTGATGCCGTGCCATGATTATGCTTACTTAGAATTTATGAATGATGCATATGTATGAACTATGCCATAAATGATGTTCAATGATCCATGCCATGCTCACATGATTTGTCACGAAAAGGAAAAAAAATTAAATTAAGATCTTAAATCACATACCGGCGTGGTGAGGGTAATTGTCGTGGGTATTTCCCAACCTGAAGAGGTAACTGAGGGTTTCGTTGTGAGGTTTTGTTAGTTGAGTGAAGACTTCACCCATGAGGTAGGGTTCTGAATTAAAGTTGCTATTCCAAACCTAATGGGGAATATTGAGGGGGAAATCCTTTTAGTCTTAATGTCAACGATAAACAAGAAAGTGGTTGAATCACCTAATATACAAAAATGTTTTGACATGCTTGGTTTGTTTGATTGAGATAATGAGTTAAATGTTTAGAATGATCCACAGGGCGCGTAAGCTAACCCTTCCTCTTTAATATTTCAGGGAATTAAATGTCAATGCTATTTGGTAGATATTTAGGTCATTTTATTTCATTGGAGGGCATTTGACCCAAATCATTTTATTTAAATTTTGAATTTTTGTTCTGCTGTATTAAATAAAAAGCTTATGTACTCTGAAGTTTGAATCAATAAATGATTACAGATTTTATTTCATAGTGACAGAATTATTTATATATGTAGTGTATAAAGAAATGTACATAGGAAGTCTCTTGGATTTGAGACTTAGAAAGGAAAAAGGTTAACGCAACATGGACCCGCCTCTCGGATGGCCCAACATCTAGGAAAGGAAAGAAACGAGGGCAGTGAGGGAAAATTGTGCCTTTAGAGCCATGTGGGCCCAAGGTGTGGGAGGCAGGGTGTTACATAGCGAGAGTTCTTTTCCTATTTCTTTTCGATTCTTGAGGATTGTAAAGATGATAAAATCTATGAAAGTCAAAAGGGTCCATTAGGTGAAGGTGACAGCAAGAATACTTCTTTATATGTAACTTTGAGGAAGGGAAAGGTGTGGTACTTGATGGAGATCAATGGCATAGCAAGAATACTAATTTTTGCAGTTATGGTCTCAATATGTAGGTATATGTGATTTGAAAAGCTATATTAAGAAGTTTGATTAGATGTACCTAGAGGAATATGTGCTTCTAAAAGATTTTTTATATTGTTTTCAATCCTGAAGTTGCTCCTCCTAATGGAAAAACTAAATTCAATGAGGATTTGTTTTATCACACATGTACACGTCATGGATATCCTGCTTTTCTATGTTCACGTAAAAGAGTTTGAGTGGATTTTGGATTGTGTACAAGATCATAATATTGACTGTTATATGCTCAAATTTGAGTGGGAGTCTTCAATGGGATGGTGGAATAAACATGGATAAAAATCATAAAGGATGAGGAGGTAAGTTATTAAGCAGTTAGATGTGATCATGCGAGAGAGTTTGAGTGGATTTTTAGATCGTGTGGAACATCATAATGTTGACTATTGTATGCTCAAGTTCAAGAGGGAGTCTCAGTGGGCAATGGAATAAACATGGATAAAAATTGTAAAGGATCTTATCTACCCACCAAGTTTCATTTTGAACCACCCTATTGCAAGGAATGTAGTGCTTTTGGACACATTTACACTCGACGCCTGAAGAATCTTGTGCAGTATGGAGACAAAAAACACAGAGAAATAGGAGCTTGCAAATGGAGGTATTTTCTTTTTTTCTTTTCTTTTTTCCTTTTTTTTTTTTTTGGCAGATAAACAAAAACATTATAAGATGGAGAAAAACAGAACTGAGGTAGAAGAACAAAAGTTGTGAGAACTTGAGGAAATGGTTTTCTGTTAATTTGAAACAAACACAGTTCGTGAAGGTTGAAATTAGTTCAAAGTTGATTGAATGATATTGGTGAGAGAAGATTGGTCCCTACAAATTTGAAAATTTCTTAAGTTTTGTGTAGTTTGAAGAGAAAATGGTGCAAGAAACAAGGGCAAAATTGTATGCAAGTGTGGAATTAAACATGAGAAATCTTTTTTTTTTTTTTTTTTTTTTTTTTTTTTTTTTGTGTGTCGCTGTTGGCTGTTCAACAACATAACTACAACTGACCTCTTCAACTTAAGTTGTGTAGAATTTTATTTTATCTTTCTGTGAGGAAATCTATTCTTTAACCCCCTATGCAAGATGATTGTGGTGAGAAAATAAAAGATTGATAATTTCTTTTTCCAATACTATTGTTAATCAAATTTTGGAACTTATGATTTTCTTTAAAAAATTTCCAATTTTCTTGAGACTATCTTGGTTCTTGTAGCTACCAACACCCCATAATCTTCATTAGGAATCTTTTTGCTGGAGCCTAGAACATAGGGACCAACTCCTTGGAGATACAAGCAGAAGTAAAAATAGGATCAATTTAACTTTGAGTAGTTTTATTGATTGCTTGAAACAAAAGTGTCACAAGAAAGCATGGCTTGATCCAAAAGAAATTAGCTCATGGTTGGTGACTTCTAAGTTGCCCTTTTAGGTGTGTGTATATATATATATATATATATATTTATCAAATAATGGGAGAACAACTAAGATCCACACATTCACACATGCGCACACACACACACACACACACACACACACACACACACAAAGCCTAATTAATCCGATTGCCTTAAGAGAGGGAGCTATTGTGATGTACAAAATATGTTGCTGCAAAGGATCAAAGCAACATCGAATTTAATGTATTCAGATTTATGATCAAAGGATTTGGTTGTGGATTAATTTTTAATTCTGATGTACAAAGTTCCTGACAGCAGAATCATGTACTGAGAAGGCAATTATATATTAAGAAATAATGACTGGTTGGAAGACTTACCTAACTTGGTCACTACAGTTGAATAACTAATGTGATTTTGATAATTTGATATACAATGCTTCACAAGGCACAACTTTTCTTTCTATTTTTATTGAATTTTTTATTAGATTTTTAATGCTGTCCATTTTAATTTACATCTGCAACTCCTTTTCCCTTTTGAGTGCATTTCCATGACTCATAGAGAGTAATTTATTAACACACTGACATGAGATGCAGGTGTGCAAACATGCATTTTCTTTCTCCCCTGTTTATGCTCCAAATGCTCCAGCAAGACTTCCTTTCCAGGAATTTGTTGTTGGAATGGCCATGAAAGCATGTCATGTTCTACAGTTTTTCATGCGCCTGGCGTTTGTACTTTCAGTATGGCTCCTTATAATACCCTTCATTACATTTTGGATATGGCGAATGGCTTTCGTTCGGAGTCTTGGAGAAGGCCAGAGACTATTTTTGAGTCATATGTCCACCACAGCGATACTTACAGACTGTTTACATGGCTTTTTACTTTCGGCTAGCATTGTTTTTATATTTCTTGGAGCCACCTCTCTGAGGGATTATTTTAGACATCTACGAGAGATTGGAGGTCAGGATGTTGAGAGAGATGAAGAAGGCGAAAGAAATGGTGGTCGTGCTGCAAGGAGGCCGGTCCCAGTCAATAGAGCAAATGCAGATGGAGAAGATGCTGGCGGTGGTCAAGGTATTGCTGGAGCTGGTCAAATGATTAGAAGAAATGCAGAAAATGTTGCTGCCAGGTTGGAAATGCAGGCAGCAAGACTTGAGGCACATGTTGAACAGATGTTTGACGGTCTAGATGATGCAGATGGTGCAGAAGATGTGCCTTTTGATGAGCTTGTTGGCATGCAAGGGCCTGTTTTCCATCTGGTTGAGAATGCTTTTACGGTGAGCCCTTTATTTTTCCCTACCACTTTTCGAAATGTCTTTAGTTTCAGGGTTAAGACCTTACTCACTTCTTTTATCCATTATATTGTTTGTTTTTATTCCTTTTTATAATTGATGTCGTATATGTTAATTTCTGTCAGTAAATAAGTTACATAAATTATTACTTCAAGAGCCCTGAATTTAGCATTTTAGAACAAAACCTTTTTCTTAAGAAAGATATAACTACTTGTAATTTTAGATGGCAACATAGCCGTTGATAGAGACTAGAGAGTGGAGTGGAGGAAGTAAATTCATGTCCCCAATCCTGTCTAGTGGGGAACAGTCTTAGTCCAAGTCCCAATAGTGAGGTGAAGATTTGTTGACTCTACTGTCTTCTCTGTACGTATAACAGTTTAACTCATATTCATGCATGGGCCTTAGCTTTCTAAATTGTGAATCTGAATCAAATCATTTGACACTTTGCAGAATATAATTGGGATTTGAATTGATGGCTTGTAATATACATGGATGCTAGGACTTGTTTATAAAAACACACATTCAAGTCAATGTTGTAAACTACCCAGGTTTAACTTATGAAATTGTAGTATTCATGTACACTATGACTCTAATATGAAAAAACACACACTTAAGTCAATATTTATGAACACTTGAGGTTTAACTTATAATTGGTTAAGTGGTTGGTTTGGTCCCTTCTTTTTTTGTCCTATGCCACCATTGTCTGGAATCTTATTTTTAAATTGATTTCTAAATGTGGTCATTTACCCATCTTCATAAAAATGAGCTCATAGTAATAATAGAATACAAAAAAAGAAATGGTGTCTTATAACCCTAATATGTGTAGTTACTAGATTGATATAATACATATGATGGGCCTAAGTTTGAAAGTTAAAGCATGATACTTTATATCTATAAGATATACAATATAACCATCAGTAAGATTTTTTATGAATGTTATGAATCATGAATTGTATTCTATTGTTCTTTTAGAATTTACTCTAAGATTTTATCATCATTGGTATTCTGTTAGGTACCAATTGTGAACAATGAAGAAGTTGTTGTAACATGTATTTGATAGAATGCAAGAACTGAAAACCACTGTTACACACCCACCTGCCTCCCAAAACATAACGGAAAAATTTGTTTTTTAGAAAACCCCTATTGTTTTAGTCATACAGTACTTATACTTTACGATATGCATTGACAAAACTGTCCCTCATGTTACAATGCTATTACATTCGATTCAACTCTTTCACGTTCAAAATAATCTCTTTACAAGGCTTCTCCACTCTATCCTTATTTTTCTGTAAATGTACTTGTAATGGGGACCTATCAGATTCAAGCTTAGGATTTAAATTAATTTCCATGAATCAAATTGAATATTGTTGTATTTCATAAATTTGAATCAGGGTTTGGACAACCATGCTGTCGGAAAATGAATGTGTTTTTCTTTGAGTGAAATCTTTTTTAGTTGTGTTTTTACTGCCACTAATTAGATTATGGGTTTAAAACCCATTGATTTGATGAGATTGGGATGTTTCTTTTTCTTTTTTTTTCTCTTTTAATTTTGATGCTACAGATGCTTAATATAATCGATTCCGTTCATGTTTAAATGTTGTGATTAGCAGACCTCCTGGTGTGCTGATCTTTTACATTGCTGACGTCTGCTCTTATATGGATATACAAAAGGACAATACTGAGGCCAAATGCGATGTTTGAAAATACTTATTAATTAGTGGATAGTGGACCACTTTTGTAGTGTTTTGAATAGTACTTTTTTCAAATTAGTGGTAGGATAGGAATTATTTTGTACTGTTCATATTTTGGAAGGAACACATAGCCAAGGAGCTTGTTCTTTGGTGAAAGATTCCTTCCACTAGGCTAAGGTAATTGTTTTAAGGATGTTGACTCACTTTAAGACTTGAAAAGCCTTTTGGAATGGCATTATATTGTTCTTGGTTTTTCTTATTTGAGGTAATGTTTTGCATGTAGCGAATGTCCACTCTGCCATTTTTTTCCTTTCCAAATGGATTGTCTACACTGTGCCATCCCAATGAGTCATTACGCTCAGAGAATTTTACTGAATGAATTTGTGGATCATCTTGCTTCGTATGCTGTTTGTGTTGGTTGATTAATTGACATTCTGGAGGATCATTTTTCTCTGCAGGTTCTGGCGAGCAACATGATATTCCTTGGTGTTGTTATTTTTGTTCCCTTTTCGTTAGGGCGGATTGTTCTTCACTACTTATCTTGGATATTCTCTGCTGCTACAAGTCCAGTTTTATTAACAGTCATGCCATTTACAGAATCTGCACTCTCTTTGGCAAATGTCACACTGAAGAATGCATTAACTGCCGTTACAAATATGTCATCCGGAAGCAATAAAGATCGTCTAGTTGACAGTGTTGTTGAAGTTGTTGCAGAGACCTTGAATGCAAACACTACCAATCTGGGCGAAATCTCTAGTAGTGTTGGCAAACCACTTTCAGGAGATTTGATGAAGGGTTCCACTTTTGGATTCTCACGCCTTTCTGATGTTACGACCCTTGCAGTTGGATACATGTTTATATTCTCGTTGGTTTTCATCTATCTTGGGGTTATTGCTCTGATACGTTATGCTAGGGGTGAGCCTATGACTGTAGGTAGGCTTTATGGTATTGCTTCTATAGTGGAGGCAATTCCCTCGCTTCTTCGCCAATTCTTGGCTGCAATGAGACACTTGATGACCATGATTAAGGTTGCCTTCCTTTTAGTGATTGAGCTTGGAGTTTTTCCATTAATGTGTGGATGGTGGCTGGATGTTTGTACGATAAGGATGCTTGGGAAGACAATTGCACAAAGGGTTGAATTCTTTTCAATCTCTCCCTTGGCAAGCTCCCTGGTACACTGGATTGTAGGAATTGTTTACATGCTGCAGATAAGCATTTTTGTTAGTCTTCTGAGAGGGGTATTATTTATTGATCTTTTGATTATAATATATCTATTTTGTTGCTCTCTCTCTCTCTCTCCTTTTTTTTTTCGATTCATGAATCATTTAGGTGATTTTTCCTGTTGCTCCTGATAGGTCTTGCGTAATGGTGTCCTATATTTTCTAAGAGACCCAGCCGATCCAAACTATAATCCTTTCCGAGATCTTATTGATGATCCTGTTCACAAGCACGCTAGACGAGTGTTATTGTCAGTTGCTGTTTATGGGAGCTTGATTGTAATGCTGGTATTTTTACCAGTTAAACTTGCAATGCGATTAGCTCCTTCCATCTTTCCTCTTGATATTTCGTAAGTTGCACCTTTTGCTCTGAAGCATCTTGTTTTCATAATCAAAATTTTATTTTGATTGGAAATGTTTTGCATTTCCTCTCTTGTTTTATCTTTAATACTTGTAAATGCTCTACAGATTGTCCGACCCGTTTACTGAGATTCCAGCAGATGTCCTCTTGATCCAAATCTGTATTCCTTTTGCAATAGACCATTTTAAATTGCGTGCAACAATTAAAGCCTTTCTACGCCAATGGTTTACTGCAGTTGGTTGGGCACTTGGCTTGACTGAATTTTTGCTGCCTGCTCCTGACGATAATGGTGGGCAGGATGTTGGTAACGTTGAAAGGCATGACAGATTACGAGATGTTCAAGGGGGTGCTGGGCGGCAAGATCATGCTCTTGTAGCTTTTGTGGCTGCTGAAGGTCCAAACAGAGCCAATAATAGATCCACCATCTCTGACGCAGCTGAAGAATATGATGGAGATGAACAGACTGATTCTGAGTGAGTCCTTGGAAATTTCATCTCTCTAAAGTGTCTATTGGACTTTGATCTGCATGTTTGGATTGGAGAAATCTTTGATTCTTTGTGAAATCTTGTCATAAATTATTTGAAAGAAAAATGCATTTGAGTGTTTCTTGGTCAATCAATTTGATTTGCTTATTGCTTCTTTTGATGTATTAGTTTGATCAAGGGATTAGGCTGCTTGTAAGTTTCTTGGTTTGAGATGATTTGCCATGCTCAACAGCTCATAGAAACCAAGATTTGAAATCTGTGAGACATGGCTATTCTTTCAATACGTGATGAATGTAACTTTGAATTGTTCATCTTGTGGTGCAATTTGATATTGCTGAACCTTTTTTTGGTTCTTTGTATGTCTCAATATTTTCTGCAGTGCATGTGCAATAGATGTTTGATAGAGTCCACTTTTTGTTGAGTAATTTCCTTTAAATGAGAGTGTGGATATAAGGTAGCCATATTACTGATCCTCTAGTGATTCATTGATAAATCGAACTAATACATTATTGGCTGGATTGTCCTTTATTTGTCGTCATATTCTTATTTTCTGAATTTGATTGCTGAAATCTGTATAGATCAATCAAGGGGTTTGATTCATAGCTGATTATTTTCATTGAAACAAAATAATCTTTGAAGTTTGGGTAGTTGGAATCTCTTCTTGGTATTGAGGGGTTATAGTTGGCGGCCAGCCAATTCTCAGGGATTGTGGTGTAGTCTTCATGTATGAGCTTGGTTTGCCCTTATCAAAATTGATGTAGTATTCATGTTCCAAGTCATCATGTATTGAGGCCAGATGGGCATTGATGGTTAAATGATCATGTTCCTTTTTTTCTTCTATAATTTGTGTTTTCCTTATATTTTCCCTATTAGCAACATGATTTGATATCTTTTCTTGTTTGTCGGGTGGTAATTTGAATGTCTCCAATCTTGACATTGCCAAGTTCAATTCTTTTTTTTTTTTTTTTAATTTCATCTTTTTGGCCTTTTTGTAGGTATGGCTTTGTGTTTAGGATTGTCTTGTTGTTGCTGCTGGCATGGATGACTTTACTTCTCTTCAACTCGGCTTTGATAGTTGTACCCATTTCTCTTGGTCGTGCACTCTTCAACAACATCCCTTTGCTCCCAATAACTCATGGAATCAAGTGCAATGGTAATATTCTTACAAAGTGATCTTTATTTCTTCTTCCATTGTTGTGAAGTTAATAATTTGCTTTTACCTGCATCTTGTTTTAGATCTCTATGCATTCGTTATTGGGAGTTATGTCATCTGGACTGCTTTAGCTGGAATAAGGTATTGCATTGAGCACATCAAGACGCGGAGGGCGAGAATTTTGCTGAGCCAAATATTTAAGTGGTGTGGCATTGTCCTCAAGAGTTCTGCATTATTGTCAATATGGGTAAGATAAATGTTCATTGCAGACGATGACTTACAATACCATTTTTTATTTATTCTTCTTTTGATTTTTCTTTTTGTGCGCCAGATCTTTGTAATCCCAGTCTTGATTGGTCTGCTTTTTGAACTTTTGGTGATTGTTCCAATGCGGGTTCCTGTGGATGAAAGCCCAGTTTTCCTCTTATATCAAGACTGGGCACTGGGACTGATTTTTCTAAAGATATGGACGCGATTGGTATGCATTTAATTCTCTTTGTGTTTTATTCAAGTGAGTCTCTTTTTCAGCAACTGTCTAACAAAGACGGCCTTTTGGTCTACATTAGTATCCTACAGTGTACATTATATGTTGTCTCATGATACACAGCCTTGAATTTTCTGATGAGTTCCTCTTTTGGCTGAAACTAGTAGAGTATATTTTCCACGACTTGTGACTCCACAGATCTGGCATACTGATAACAGGTGGACCCTAAACCCGAAACCATTGGTTGTGTCCAGTAGGAAGCGTGCCTGAATAACAATCCCTTTAGATGTCAAGGGAAAAAGAAGACGTGATATAATGTGAACAAGAAGAAGAAAAATGAATTGATTTATGTTACAAATTGCTTGGATGAAAAGTGTTCATACTATAGTGGTCATTAATTTTTTCTAAGATATTCCATACCAAGGATACCATTGTCACCAAGATCTATCTTCAACCCTCTTATTTCAACAAGTCATGTACTCCAAAAGCAAAACAATAATTGATTGTGGGGCAAGGGGGAGTACCTTATACAAGCTACTTTATGAGTTGAGTGGATTCATGTCCCTTTCTTTAGGAAATACTGTTTCAGCTTTTTATCATGCAACTTTGTGTTTGTTGTAGGTAATGTTGGACCACATGACAGCCTTGGTGGATGAAAGTTGGAGGATGAAATTTGAGAGAGTGAGGGACGATGGCTTTTCTCGGTTGCAGGGGCTTTGGGTGATGCGTGAGATTGTCATCCCAATCTTAATGAAGCTTTTGACAGCTCTCTGTGTACCTTACGTGTTTGCAAGAGGGGTGTTCCCTGTGCTTGGCTATCCGATGATTGTGAACTCGGCTGTTTACCGCTTTGCTTGGGTAGGCTGTCTCAGCTTTAGCTTACTGTGTTTCTGTGCCAAAAGATTCCACGTGTGGTTCACAAATCTCCACAATTCTATACGGGATGATCGATATTTAATTGGCCGGAGGCTGCATAACTTTGGCGAAGGCAGGGTTGAGAATGGCAGTGGAACTGAGATTGTCCCTGATGCACAAGAACTGAATCAGCAAGATGCCCTTTTTATCCGGCGTGAACAAGAGGCCGACGCTGGGATGAGATTCAGGAATATTAATAGGCAGAATCCGCATAGACAGGTTGTGTAGGAATATTTGTGGTAAGAGCGGTGACTGGAGGGTCACCAGTACTTGAATTTGGATGATATCTCTTGTGGTTCTCTTGCTGTTTCTATGGCATTCGTCCAAAACCTTTTGAGTGTTAGTTCTCTCTCTCTTTCTTTCTTTCTTTCTTTTTTTTTTTTTCATTTTATTTTTTAACCCCTGGGTGATGGTGGTGGTTGATTTGAGACAAAATTCCGTGCCTTTGTGTGGCATAAGGATGTTCCTTCATATGTTGGGCATGAAATGTCAGATTTACAAATATCCTGTCACCCAACAATTTCCTGACCGTAGTACTAACGAAAAAAGATTTCAATTACTCGTTTGTCGACACCTTGCCAATCCAGACTTGACATATAAATAAATAAAACAATGCAGATCTGAAAGTTCTTGTCTTTAACTGGAAGTTGTGCATTTTCTGTGTGGTCTTTGTCATCTCCCCCACTAAGGGGCAATATATTTGGTTTTATTTCCTTCTTTAGGCTTTACCACTTTTTATGTTTGCTGTTAGTAACAGATTTGAATGGAGTTGTACCTAGTTACATCCATTGTTGTACCTTGTCATCATCCAAGAGTTCCATATCCATCGAACGTAAAGTTTATGGATGCATGCAGACTCTAGTGCAACATTCCACATCACTTGATGCCCCTGAGCATCCATCAATGAGAAAACTAGTGAGGGAGGATTTCATACATTCATTGGCATTCTGGCCAAAAATTATGCTTGATTTCGATAATTCAAAGTCGATTCCTAAGTCAAACGTTGAATAAATGTCCCATCAACTGGTTTGGTAGGTTTTTTTTTTTTTTGTTTTTTCTCTTTTTCTTCTTTTTTTTTCTTTTTTCTATTTTTTTTAAATTTTTTTTAATTCTAATGATAGAATGATGATTTTCACAACAGGAAATAAGTAAATTAATACATTACTGGCATTGACATATATCTTTTTGGCTATGTGCGTTTGATGATTTCAGTTTTCTTCATTTTTTAAAAAATTTTTTGGAGACGATATCAGATGATACTAGCGTAGAAGTCAAAAAAAAAAAAAAAAAAAAAGTTGAGACCTTTTAATAAGATTAAAAAGGCAATTACAAACGTAAAAAGATGTAAGGAACCTAAATGAGATTGTACAATTTAAAAAACCTCTCGAACGTTCCCAGCATTCGTGTGCTCAGGAAGTGAGCTTGGTGCGCTCAGGAAGTGAGCAAGATTACTCAAAGCAAAGGGGGTAGAGATCTCTAACCCCAACAGTGAAAAGACCCAGAAAAGAGGAGCAAGACATTACTCCATGGGAAACCAAGAGTGGGAAGCAAGCTGTAGGGCGTGACGAACCAGGAAGCCAAAAAGGGATCAGATACCAGATAAAGAAAATTCAAGGAGTCTTAAATGGATGAAGATATTGTCAACATTATGAGCACAGTCAAGCTCACAAGCGAGGAAACAGAGCTGGCAATCCCGGCTGATCTTCAACAGCAAAGTATAGCCAAAAATCAACTGAGCATCTTGGGGAAATTCCTTACAAAAAGGAGATATAGTAGAGCAGGGCTGCGTGACAGTTTCCTCTATGTATGGGGGCTCAACTCGAGGACTAGGTTTAAAGAGGTGGAGCCCAATATTTTTCAGGTCTCCTTCGAAGATGAAAGAGCCAAAATGTTCGTTTTGGAAAATGGTCCCTGGTTATTTGAAAACCATCTGTTTCTTATGAAGCCCTGGGACTATGGGAGTGAAGGTAACCCACTTGTCTTTAACAAGACTAAGTTGTGGGCTCAATTCGATGGTTTCCCATTGGATTGTTGAGAACCAGGTATAATGGCCTTAGTGGCAAAGAAGGCTGGAAAGGTTGTCAGAGTCGAACCCAACATCCAACGTGAAGGAGTCAAGCAATGCAAATTCATGAGAGCTCGCATTGAGTTATCAATTGATAGACCTCTAGTGAGAAGATTCCATATAAAAGGAGGAGGCCTGCCAGCATGGTTCACGATTAAATATGAACGTCTGCCCACCTTTTTCCATGCATGTGGTTGGATTGACCATGAAACAACCTTCTGCAGTTTTAAAAAGGATGAGGAAGAATGCGCTACAGATGGTAATACCCCCTATGGAGACTGGCTCCGAGCCGTGACGAGCCTGACACGTAATGGAGGAGGTAGACAAAAAAAAAAAAAAACAAGAGACACAGAGGAAACCAGCTCATCCTACACGATCCCAAGAGAAAGGAAAACAGGCTTCCCAGATGCTAGAGCAAAATCACCGGGGAAAGACTTGTCCCAGGCCGAGGAACGATTGGAGAACTCAGGATGTAGATCAGAAGCATTGGGGAAGGAGCAGGTCAGTTCGACCAAGATGGCTATAGTGATGACAGGTTGGTGGCACACTCTAATACTAGACTGATCATAGAGGCAGTAGAAAACTAGAGTGTAGACCCTCAGCGAGCTCGAGACAGTACCAGCGAGGGACGAGACAAGAACGATGTGGCAAGTCAGCAGTTGGGATTTAGACAGGTAGGATGGCCAAGTTGGACGTCGATATGGGCTGGTGCTTACTCGCCCACGATCTGGAGGGAGGGTGGCCCACCTAGCTACATGAGCCCAATAGGTTTTCAACCTTATCCACTAGCCATGATGCCACTGCCTCTGAACCCAGTTGAGCATGTGATGGGGCCAAATCCTTGGGGTCGAACAAGCTCAATAGACATTGGTCAAGGAAATGAAGAACAAGAGATAGCAGTGGGACCAACCAATTGTTTCCAGAAAATAGATAGAAGGAAGGAAATGAAGTACAAGTCAAATAATTAGTTACAACCAGCCAAAGAAGGAAGGAAGAGACAACAGAAGGAAAAGAGTTAAACATGAGGTAGAGATCCCAAATGAAGAGCAAGGCCTCCCAGCCGCCCCCCCCCCCTCTGGGCCAAATGCAAGAAATACAAAGACAGAGAAGACCACAGGAAAAATCTCTACTAGAAACAAGGGCAGGCAGTGACTAAGAGGCAAAAAGAAGAGGTGTAGAGGAATGAAGGCAGGGTGGAGGCGACCGGCCCGGAGCGGTCCCAAACCAATAAATGAGGATCATGGCCTAGAATTGTCAGGGTGCAGGGAACCCCTGACAATCCAAGGCTTGAAAAAGCTTGCAAACAGCCATTCCCCAGAAGTAATGTTCCTCCTTGAAACTAAAAACAGAAGGGAAAAGATGGAGAAGATCAGAAGGATATTAAAATTTCAAAGTCGCCTATCTATTGATGCAAAGGGAGAGAGGGGTGGCATGAACGTGTTCTGGTCCGAGGAAGTTGCAGTATCTGTGGTGGTGTATGCAGATTTTTTCATGGAAATAGACATAGAAGACACTAATAGGGATATGAAGTGGAAGGCAATCAGAGTTTACGCAAGCACAGACCAAAATATAAGGCGATCTCAGTAGCGAGTACTGACAACCAGAATGAAATCATCTAACCACCCTATAGTGCTACTAGGAGATTTTAACGCCATACTAGAGGCAAATGAAAAGGAGGGTGGACAACCATGGTCCAGCAGTAAAGGTAGAGAGTTCCAGGACTTCTTATCTGAAAATGAGTTAATTGATTTGGGCTTTAAGGGCCCCAGATATACGTGGAGTAATAGGACAGCAGGGCAGCAGCAAATCATGGAACGTCTTGACAAAGGTATAGGGTCCAAAGAGTGGGTTGACTGCTTTCCCAAGGCTTTAGTCCAAGTCATCCGATTGTCATACCTCCCCATTATGATCAGCACTGAGGCCTTAAAAAGATCGAAGTTCAGATAGCATCTAAGGTATGACAATCGATGGGTGAAAAGAGAGGATTGTAGAAGAATGGTCGAGCTTTGTTGGCAAGGGAGACCCAATATCTCCCTATCACACAGACTAAAGATAATAGCTGCAGAATTGCTAAAATGGAGAAGATCCACCCCAGAAGCCAACTCAAAGAAGATGATCGAAGTATTCACAACAACCCTAAAAAAATTTTATGAAAGAGGAGATAGTATGGAAGATATCAGGAAAGCTGAAGAAGGTCTAAAAGTTAACTTGGAGCTTGAAGAAGAATTTTGAAAAGTGAAAGCAAGGATCGACTGGCTTCAGAAAGGTGATTGAAATACTAAGTACTTCCATGAAAAATTCAAGCAGAAGCGAAGAGCAAATCGAATCCAGGGTTTGAGGAAAGCTAATGGCGAGTGGACAAATGATCAAAGAGAGGTAATAGACTTATTCACTATGTATTTCCAGGGCATTTTTAAATCTGAGCAGCCGAACTTAGGATATTTAAGAGAAGGAATCTTAAATACAAGTTTAGAGAATGCAGAGATTGAGGTGCTGAACAGACCTATCACAGCGAAGGACATCGAAGAAGCATTATTCGAGATAGGCCCTACTAAAGCACCGAGACCGGATTGACTTACTGCGGGGTTCTTTCAAGACTTTTGGTCTGTAACTAAGGAAGAAGTGATTAAGGGGGCCTTGGGTTTTTTCGAATCAGGAAGTCTTGACTCTAGCTGGAACTATACTTTAATATCTTTGATTCCTAAATGTAGGCATCCAGAAGGAGTGGGAGAATTTAGGCCCATCAGCTCTACAACACCATGTATAAGATCGTAGCTAAGACGCTAGTAAATAAACTCAAACCGATCATGCAAAAGCTAATTAGTCCTGCTCAAAGTGTATTAAAGGGCGATAGATATCCGAAAACATCCTGGTGGCCCATGAAATTATCTACTCCCTTTTTAGCAAAGGAAGGAGTCGTAGAGAGATAGTGTTCAAAACGGACATGTCAAAGGCATACGATCGCTTAGAGTGGGGTTTTATTGACATGATATTATCCCAATTTGGCTTCCCAGAAAAATGGATCAGATAGATCCGTTCTTGTGTGTCATCAGTTTCCTATAAAATAATAGTGAATGGTTCCCTTAGCAAGACAATCCGGCCTACTAGGGGTATCTGTCAAGGAGACCTCCTATCCCCCTATCTCTTCATTCTATGCTCTGAATTTCTATCAGGAATGTTAAACAAGGCAGTGGTAGAGGGAGCCTTACACGGGTTTTAGATTTGGCAGAATAGCTTAGTCTTGACACACCTATTTTTCGCTGATGATGCCTTATTTTTCTGTAATGCTAGTAAAGAGGATATAGCCATGCTAGCCGAAATATTGGAGATATATTGTAGAGTTTCTGGGCAGAGGATAAATAAAGGAAAAAGCTCTTTGATCATCAGCCCCTCCATCCCCCAGCAGGATAGAGATCAGTTGGAAGAAATTCTCCAAATCAGTGCAGTAAACTCTTTCAAATCCTACCTAGGCACAGATATAACATTTGGAAGATGCAAGAAAGAAATATTTGAGAAGATCATATGCAAAGTGGACCGAAGCATCAACAGGTGGGAGGAAAAGTATTTGAATTATGCTGGTAAGGAAGTTATGCTCAAGGCAGTTGTTCAAACTATCCCCAATTATTTTATGTCATGCTTTAGACTCTCAAAGAATACAGTTAGAAGCATATCAGCTAGAATGGCAAAATTCTGGTGGAACAAGAGTAAAAAGGAGAGGGGGCTTCACTTGTGCAACTGGAAGAAATTAAACCGTGCCAAGTTAGAAGGGGAATAGGCACCCGTGACCTAGAATCCATGAACACAGCTCTTCTTGCCAAACAATGCTGGAAAATCCTTTATCAGCCAAGTAGTATGTTGAGCTCAATTCTTAAAGAGAAATACTTCCCCAACGCATCCTTTCTGATAGCGAAGCTAGGAAGGAAACCCTCATTGGGGTGGATGAGCTTGCTAACAGGGTGCATACTTTTACAAAGAGGCCTGCACTGGAGGGTAGGAGATGGTGGATCAATTAATATATGGGAGGACCCTTGGATTCCAAGACCAATCACCTTCAGGGCCCTATTCAGAAAAAATCAAGCAGTCAGGCTAGTAAAGGAATTAGTTAATCCGAGGATTGGGACGTGGAATGTCGAACTACTAAGAAGAACCTTTTGCAGGTCTGATATTGATATGATAAAAAACATCCCAGTAAGTGTAAGAGGTTGCCCGGATAAGCTTATTTGGCACTATGCCAAATCAAGGAATTATAACGTTAAAAATGGATATAAGGCTACTCTTGATCCTAGATTGAACATAATAGTGAATAATACATTATTGTCTTGTCACAATTCAGAGAGCCATAGGGACACAATATGGAGTCAGATTTGGAAATTAAAGGTAGCAGCCAAGATCAAGTTCTTCATTTTGCGGGCTTGCAACAACTACCTGGATCTCCCCTTAGAACTGGCCAAAAGAAAGATTTTCATACCAGTAGGTTGTCATTTTTGCCAGGAGCAGGAGGAAAATAGTTTCCACATCTTTTTCTCTTGCCCTTTTACGAGAGCGTTCTGGTTTGGTTGCCCACTTAGCATTGACTCCCAACAACTCTTGGGGTCATAATTTGTAGATTCATGGAATAAGATCGGGGAATGGGCAAAGAAAGGAGGGGACGGTGAGGAATGTTGGCAATGGGTGCCGTGGGGCTTATGGTGTATCTGGAAATGCAGAAATGAAAAGGTGTTCAGAGGAGGAACGATGACCCCAACCCAAGCTATTGTGGCAGCTAAGGAACAAATCGAGGAACATAACAAAGCTAATCTAGTTGAGGCCGAGAACAATAATCTAGAGAGAATTGTGAATTGGGATCGAAGCATCAGCAAGATCGTAATCTTCACACATGCTGTTTGATGCCCCCGATTAGAGCTAATAGCTATTGGATGGGTGCTATATGAAGAGGAGGGAATCATATTAAAATGTGGAAACATTTTCATCGGTAAGACTTTCTCAGTAGAAGAAGTTGAAGCCAGAGCTATCTTGGAAGGAATTCTGAGGAACCAGGAGAGAAGAGATGTTACGATATACTCAAACTCCCTGTTGGTAGTCCAAAGTCTCAAGGATCAAACGAAATGCCTAACATGTGTGGAACCGATTTTGCATGATATTCGCAGCATGGCTGAGAGGAACTACATCAAATTTATCCATGTTCCAAGAGAATCCAACGAGCAGGCTCATAACTTAGCAAGACACAACCTAGTTAACAGAGCCAACAACACGTGGGATGAAGCCTTACCCAGATTCATCAACAATTGCCACGGTTTTGTGCAAGTGGCTGCAAATATTATGTAAGCCTTTTCTTGGGGTCTCTGACTCCCTTTGTTTAAAAAAAAAGAGATTGTACGAAACTAGCACTATTAATTGTTTTAGAAGCTCATATAGTCCTCGAAAACTTGAACTTGAAACCTTGTTAAATATCTAAGTCAAACACATAGGATCGTGACTTGGACTGTGACTATAGCAATCAGCTAAGTCAAGAAGAAAGAAAGGAGAAAGAACTAAAGAACCAAAAAGGAAGAAAAAGTTGAAGAGGAAAAATAATAGCATAAAAAATTAGACTAAACATTTTGTGTATTCTACAACATTATATCTATATGTGTGCGCGCGCGCGTGTGCATAAGTGTGATATCAAAAGCTGGGTTGGATAATATAGTAAAACACTACTACACTATACACTTTAACTAACTTAACCACATTAGTAATATATCCTAACATTCCCCTTTAAATCTTGGAATAGATGACAAAACTACTCTAAGTTTTACACAATGAAAGAAACTGAGATGCAGACAAATTGGAGATAATATCAACTATCTAATATTTTGAAGAGATAAATTCATAGTTATGGAGATCAATTTTGATATGTTTTATTTGTGAATGAAAGACTGGATTGGCTGACATCTTGGCAATATTAAGATCGTGACACCAAAGGTGAGGCACAAATGATTGAGGAACATGTATCTCAATCATCACTTGTTGAATTCATAACACTTCAACTATAAGAGCAGCAAGACTTCTATACTCTACTTTAGATGAACTTTGAGAGATTGTAGGTTGCTTTTTAGATGCCCTAGACATCAGATTAGATCAACATACACAACAAAACTAGTTGAAGACCTTTTGTAATTAGAATTAGATGCCTAATTAGCATCGTAGTAGCCTAAAATATTGAGGGATCAGATTTTTGAAGAAGAAGACTCTAATCCTTTGTTAGGAAATGTGGTTAGGGCTGTTGAATGCTTCTTTGTTGTTTGAGTCAAAGTTATTCCTTATTTTTAGGACTATGTTATGTTGATCATGTACTGTGTTCATGGCATAATTCTAGGACCATTTTTTTAGTGGTTAGTTATTTTATTTTCTACTTAAAAAGGTTGTAATGCTTCTAACTTTTTTTTTTAATATCAATTGATCAGATTTGCATTTTATTCAAATATTCTATTACAGAAATTTCAATAACAGTAATCACTTCTTCTTTCTCATTTTAATTTACAACATTTGGTATCAAAGCTCTCTTCTTAAGGAACCTGTGTGTGCGAAGTCATGGAGGTCAAAACCAATTTCTCCTTAGTTGCTCTGCCACTATTTGATGGAGAGAACTACTAGATGTGAACAGTTTGCATGGAGACATACTTGGAAGCATTGGATCTTTGGGATATTGTGGAAGAAGATTATGAAATTCCTCCTCTCCCTAACAATCCCACCATGACACAAATCAAAGCACAGAAGGAAAACAAGACGAGGAAATCCAAGGCAAAAGCCTATTTTTCTACTGTAGTTTCCTCCATGTTCTTCACTTGCATCATGTCATTAAAAACAACATAAAAGAATTAGAGGAATGTAGGATCTAAATTTGATCCGTGGCTTTAAATTGCAGAAGATGAAGGAAACTGAATCCATCAAGAAGTATTTTGATAGGTTGCTCAATATTGCAAATAATGTTAGATTGCTCGATATGACCTTGCCAGACTCCATAAATGTTAAAAAGGTTCTCGTGACTGTACTTGAAAGATTCGAAGCATCAATAACAACCTTAGAGAATACTAAGGACTTGTCAAACATTGCACTTGCTGAACTTCTAGATGCTTTGCAAGCCTAGGAAC
Source organism: Tinospora cordifolia (assembly GCA_030144865.1). Taxonomy (NCBI): domain Eukaryota; kingdom Viridiplantae; phylum Streptophyta; class Magnoliopsida; order Ranunculales; family Menispermaceae; genus Tinospora; species Tinospora cordifolia. The sequence continues at coordinate 34,580 of JAJIYU010000538.1, forward strand.
AGAGAAGAACCATGAGACAAGAAGGTGTTGTGTAGGGAACCTTACCTTTTAAGCATCAGGAGAATGTGAGAAACAACTAGAAGAAGAAGTTCAACAAGAATCAAGTCTCAATTGGAGGATCTATAACCTACAATAACAAGAGCAAAGTTGGAAACAAGAAGGGACCTCATCCTCGTTGCCAACATTTTGGTGGAAAGTTACACCCATATGCCAAGTGCACAAAATGCAACCAGATGGGGCATGAAGCTATCGTCTATAAGGTCAAAAATCAATGTGGTGACGAGGTTTAGATTGTTGATCAAGAGGAGGAGGATCAAATATTTGTGGCCACCTACTCTTCAAGCAGTGAGTCAAGTGAAAGTTGGTTGATTGATAGTGACTGTACTAATTATATGAGCAATGACAACCAACTCTTTAGAGACTTGAGGCCAACTAATATCACCAAAGTCAGAATAGACAATGGTGATCGTACAGTCAAAGGAAAGGGGATAGTTTCAATAACAAGCTGTTTATGTTCAAGGCTTATCCTTGATGGTTCTTTTTGTTCCTAAGATTGATCAAAATCTGTTGAGTGTTGGTTAACTGATTGAAAGAGGCTTCAAAGTTGCTTTCGAAGACAAATATTGCCTAATATGGTCAAGATATTTTCAAAGTAAAAATGTAAGGGAAAAGCTTTACATTAAACACATTAGAGGAAGAATAGGTTGCTTTCCCACTCAAAGAGAACATCACTAAAATATGGCACAAGAGGCTCGAGCATTATCATCATCAGGGAATGTTGTAGTTGAAAGAAAAACAATTAGCACTTGATGTTCATGAGCTTGCTGATCAAATGTCAAGTTGTAAAGCATGTCAGTATGGTAAGCAAATTAAAAAACCATTTACAAAAGTGGTGTGTAGAACATCAAAGAAATTGTAGCTAATTCACATTGATGTCTCAGGTCCTCAAAGAACACCTTCTCTGAAAGGTAATCCCTATTATATTGCATTTATTGATGACCTCACCAGAATGTGTTAGATTTTTTCTTGAAGCACAAATTAGAGGTAGCTAAAGTGTTTTGGAAGTTTAAGGCAAGGGTTGAAAATGAAAGTGGCTTCAAAGTTCAAACATTGAGATCAGATAATGGCAAGGAGTACACATCTATTGGTTTTTAATCAGTTTTGTGAGGATGCAAGCATCGAACACTAGCTTACAACTCCTTACACTTCACAACAAAATGGAGTTAGTGAAAGGAGAAATAGGTATAGCATGGAGATGACAAGATGCATGTGCTACATGAAAATAATTTGCTTAAGAAACTTTGGTCAGAGGTAGCAAACAATGTTGTTTTCCTTCAAAATAGACTTCCCACAAAAGCAGTAAAAGATCAAACACCATTTGAAGCATGTTATGGTTACAAATCATCTCTAAAATTTTTCAAAGTGTTTGGTTGTTTGTGTTTCACTCATGTTCTACAAAACAAGCGAGATAAGCAACATTCCTAGGAATTTTTATAGGCTAAAGTACACTGAGCAAAGCCTATAAAGTCTTCTAGCCACAAACTGGAAACATTGTTGTCATGTGCAATTCTTGGAAGATGAAGAATGGAACTAGGATGATAAGAAGATGCAAGCCTCAAATGCTCTGAAACTTAAGCTTCTTATTTCAACCATGGAAGATCATGAAGATGAAAAATAGGAGAATGAGAGAATGGAGGATGCTCCAATTAGCGGTACCATGTTACTTTCTAATGACTATGAAAGATGAAACATAGCTGTATGTGAACCTATAGATTTTGGGGAAGTAAAGCAAGATCAAAATTGGATAGCTACAATGAAGGCAGAGCCATCAATAATTGAGAAAAACAAAACTTGGAAACTGGTGGAAAGACCTTAAGTCAAAAAAGTTATTGGAGTCAAGTAGGTGCGTAGAACTAAGTTCAATGCAGATGGTTCTATTAACAAACACAAAGCAAGACTTGTGGTAAAATGTTATGCTCATATTTTTGGTGTGAACTACTTAGATACATTTGCTCTAGTTGATTGATTGGCACCATCAGGCTATTACTTGCTGTAGCTGCTCAGAAGAATTGGAAAGTGTATCAACTTAATGTCAAATTGGCCTTTTTAGGAAGAAATTTATGTTGATCAACCTAAGGGCTTTGTGAAGGAAGGAGAAAAAGATAAGGTTTATCTTCTCGAGAAGGCCCCTTATGGTCTAAAACAAGCTCCAAGAGCTTGGTACAATAGAATTGATGAACACTTGCCAAACTTGGGATTTGCCAAGAGTCCATCAGAATCAACATTGTACGTCAAGCAAGGTGGAGATGATATTCTTCTTAGCTCACTCTATGTGGGTGATTTGCTCGTTATAGGAAGCAACACAAGCCTTGTGGAGAAGTTCAACCAAGAAATGATGGAGTTATTTGAGATGACAAACATTAGCTTGATGACTTTCTTTCTTGGTATGGAAGTCAAATAGGTTGAACATGAAGTTTTCATCTATCAAAAAAAGTATGCCAAGGAAATTTTGAAGAAATTTAAACTTGAAGAATGCAGAAAATGAACACTCTTATGTACCAAAAGGAGAAGCTCTATGCAAAAGATGGAACTAAAAAAGTCTACCAAGCACACTTTAGAAGCATGATTGGTTGCTTGATGTATCTCACAACAACTCAGCCTGATATTTTGGATGTTGTAAGTGTTTTGTCTCGGTTTATGCATTGTGCAAGTGAATGGCATCTCAAGGCAGCAAAAAGGATGATTTGATATATCAAAGGTACGGGCAACATTGGCATTAAATTCACAAGAGGCAATGAGTTCAAGCTAGATGGCTTCTCAGATAGTGATTGGGGAGGTTCCATTGATGATATGAAGAGTACTTTAGGCTATTCTTTTTCACTTGGTTCTCATGTTTTCTCATGGAGTTCAAAAAAGCAAGAAATTGTAGCTCAATCTATTGTAGCAACATAATTTGTTGCTATAGTTGCTACTGTTAATCAAGCTTTGTGGTTGAGAAAATTTTTAATTAATTTAGACTTAGAACAAAAGAAGAGCACAGAGATACTTGTTGACAACAAAGCTGCTATTGCTATTTCTCACAATCTTATATTTCATAGGAAAACTAAGCATTTTAATATTTAGGTATTCTTCTTAAGGGAAGTACAAAAAGATGGAGCTGTTGTTCTTGTTCATTGTAAGACAATAGATCAAGTTGTAGATATCTTCACCAAATCGTTACCACTCTACAAGTTTGAATATCTTCGAGCAAAACTTGGTGTTTGCAATTTCTGAAGCAAGGAGGAGTGTTAGGAATGTTGAATGTTTCTTTGTTATTTGAGTCAACATTGTTCCTTATTTTTAGGATTCTGTTATATTGGTTGTGTTCTATGTTCATGACAAAAATCTAGGAACATTCTTTTAGTGTTTAGTTTTTTTTTTCCTTAAAAGGTTGTAATGCTTCTAACGTTTTTTCAATATCAATTGATTAGATTTGCATTTTATTCAAATGTTCTGTTACAAAACTTTCAATAGCAGCAATCTCTTCTTCTTTTACATTTTAATTTACGACATCCATAGTTCCTTGTTTTAACTATTTTCCAACGCATTTGCAAGGGCTTTTGTAGAAATTGACACACACAATTGATTGAATATGATGAATTAGGCGTGGTCATGGTGACATACACCAACAATACTCCTGTACATATAAACATCAGAGACTAGTTCACCACCAAATGGATAGAATTTTCATCACCAAACACTGGAGAAGGTAGAGAGTTGGCAAATTGCATTTGAGTATGAGTTAAGATATCAATAATGTATTTCTTTTCAGAGAGAATGATACCATTGGTTGTATATTGAATCTATCTGTCAATAAAGAAGCTAACATTACTCATATCCTCTAATGAGAAGTGGACATTGAGTTGAAAAACCAATGTCACAATAACTAATTGTTCACCCCTAATCACTAATGTATCATTTACATACACCACACAAACATTAAGTGTGAACTATACTGTTTAATGAATAAAGAGTGATTAACTTTTAGTTGAATTGAATTCAAGAGATAGCAAGGTAAGATGAAGCTTGCCCTACCATGCACAAGGTGATTGTTTAAGTCCATATATAGCTTGGTGTGATGTACATTCCTTGTGATATTGAAAATTTTAAAACCAAGAGGCTGAGTTTGATTGACATTTTATGTGAAGTCATCATTCAAAAATGCATTATTAGCATCAAGCTACTTCATGATCCATCTTTTTGATACTGCAACACTCAATAGGACTTAGATTGTAGTATATTTACAAGAAGACTAAAAGTTTTATTATAATCCCAACCAAGTTGAGTAAAACCTTTAGCTACCAACCTAGATTTATACCTTGAAATACTTCCATAAACATTTTCTTTAATTCAAAATATCCATTTGCAACCCACAACAACACAATCAGCAAATAAATCAACAAGACTCCATGTGTTGCTATGAAGAAGAGCTAAGTACTCATCGGTTATTGCATTTTTCTACTGTTATTGGTTTAAAGTTTTCTTAACAAATGAAGGAATTATTTTTGATAAAAAAACCTAAGACTTACAAATACTTAATTTAACCTAGTCTGCATTAGTTGAAACTAATGGTAGCGACACAATGGATAAAGTAGATACATCTATGGGAGCCAATTGAGAATTAACAAATGGAGTTGAATGAACACTCTAAGATGCAAGTTCCTTAGAATGTATAATACGTAAAATAGAAGAAACCTTGGAAGTAGGTTGAACTTGTTGAATAGAAGATGAAACTTTAGTAGCAAAAGGAAATTCCTATTCATCACATTGAACATCCCTAGAAATGTAATGCAACATGAGGGATCCATACACTTGAATCCTTTTTATTCAATTTGTAACCAAGAAATACACATTCAACTGATTTGAACAATATTTAATGTACGTTATGCAATCGTAAAATTTGGACAGTAGGATTAGCCAAAACTCTAAGACAATAATAATTAGGTAGTAGAGCAATTGAAAAGGAGCTTGATCAGATGAAGAAGAAGCAAGATGTTGATCAAATAAAAAACGATATGAATTGTTTCATCCCAAGACTTTATAGGAAGTAAAGCATGAGCCAACATTAACAAGGGCTTTTCCATGATATGCATATGTTTTCTCTCAGCATTACTAGTTTGCTTATGAGAATATGGATTTTGGATTCTCTGATTTAGTCCATGTTGCTGAAAAAATGATGATAAGTGTAGTTATTCTCCACCCTAATCAATTTGAATAGCCTTGACTAAGAATCCAGCTTGCAACTCAACATTGAATTTAAAATTGAGATAAATTTGGTACTCATTTGATTTTTGTTTAAGGAAGTGCACCTAGCTCTAATTAGTGGAAGCATCAATGAAATGAATATAATACCTTTAACCATTAGAGGAAGGAAGTGGAGATGAACCCCAAACATAAACATGAATTAGTTTAAAAGGTTTAGTATGCATAGATTTAGATGTTGGAAAAAGTTGCTTATGAGCTTTTGCAAGACAATAAGAAGAACATAAATCAAAGAAATCTTTATTTGACTCACAAATTTTACAAGAAGACACACATATTGGAAAGTGTAGCACTAGGGTGACCAAGACGATTATGCCAACGAGTGAAAGTCAAATTACTTAAGGAGTTGCATGAAGATAAAGAAGAGGTTCAAGAATTACTAGAAGCCTTGTGAATAGATGCTTTTGAGGTGGATTATGGATGAAACTTCAAGGTAGATGCATTAAAAACATAGAGACCATGGCTAAGCTTCCATTGCAGCAACACATTCTTTCTTTTTTGATCCTTAACAAAACAATGATCAGGACAAAATTTAAAGAAAACATTAGTATCTATAGCAAAAGAAGAAACACTGATTAAATTTTTAGAAATGGAAAAAACATGAATAATGTTGTTTAAGGAGAATGATTTTGACTACAAAGGGGATTAAAAAGTAGAAGAGCCAATATTTCAGTCGCAATATCTTAACCATCATCGATGTTGACTTGATCAACACCTTGATAACTTTCTTTATTCATTAGATTTTCCAAATGAGGTGTGCAGTGCTTGGAGGCACCTAAATTAGGATATCGATTGATATCAACAACGATAGAAGGATTATCACACACAGGAGCAAATGTGCTAATTTTGGAGCTTGATAGCCAAGATCTTGAAGACTATTAATGGCAACATTGAACTTGTGACAACACTTCACAGCTACATAACCAAATCTACCATTGATCTAAATTAAGGTTTATTTTAATTATACAATTGTGTTTTGTTCCCTCTTGGTACATTCATGTTATTTCCTTGAAAACGACAACCAGAGTTTGTGTGATTGAACAAAGAAGAATGATTTCTTGATTATACAAATCCTGATTTAGTATTAGAATAACCAGATTTTTGTGTTTAAATCACATGAACAATAGGCATAATGTTGGAATCAAGTTCCCCAAGATGTTTCGCAATGTGATGTTCCTATGCAAGAAGAAGAAATTCTATCTCAGTAACTGTGTATGAATTAGTTCAAGAACTTACAAACTTAACAAATGGATCATATGCTGATGACAAACCTTCGAAGATTGATTCAATGTGATCTTTTGTGGATAAAAGACATCTTATAGATGCAATATGATCTGTGGATTCCTTAATCCTTAGCAAATACTCATTTATAGGTAGATCCAATTTCTTGGTATGCTGCAACTTGGTCTTTTTAATACCCCAAAATTTTATAACATGTACACATCACTTCAGAGACTTAAAAATATAAAATAAATAAATAAATAAAATAACTAAATGGTTTAACAAATAATAATAATCATAAAAAGGGAGAATCACATAGTTCGAACCCAAATCTATGAAGAACGATGCCCTAGATATGATTTTTCTTGCACAACAAATCCCAATCTTGTTTATCTAATTTTGTTGGGGGGTTTTAGAGGTTATTAAACACATGAAAAATTAGATCTACGAAGAATACAATTAGATCTACGAAGAATACAATCAAATTTGTGAAGAATATCGTCTGATTTTTTGTTTGGGGCTTTTTGAGAGGGTTTTAGCATACAAGATCTAGAACTACGAAGAACAACCTTCCAACATATTTGCAAGCTTAGATCTGTGATTTGTCGAGTTGTGAAGGTGTGTTCGAGGGGTTCGAACCTTGAAACGAACGCAAACAAGGTGAGCCACTTTTTTCTTTCGAAGGAATGTTTCACATCTTTATTTGTTGAAATCTAAAGTATGGATGTTTGTATTTTGGATTGAAAATAGATTAAGGTATCAAAAATCTGTTTCAGAGAGGAATGAAAGAGAAACGAAATAGCGAAGAGGTATAATGTTCTCTAAACCCAAATCATTGCATTTGATACTCCTAGTGTAGTGTTTATTTGGTTATGAATGTGAAAAATGAGATTTCAAGCATTTTTTACCCTCCACATTTGTAAAAATAAATTACTTTTGAATGCATTAGAGGTGAAATAAAATATTGTTGGGGATGTCGAATAGTGCGTACCCACGCGAGGGATCTCGTTATATATATATATATATATATGAACCTCACGAGTACTTTAAAAATAAAATAAAGTAAAAATATTCAAGCTTGAGAAACTATTTTAAATTTGATTCGAATGAGTTCTAGGGGCATTGGACTCAACAAAATAATTTTTATTTTTTAGATTAAAAATCAAAATTTAGCGAAGGGCAGCGCAGAGGCATAAAGGACCCAAAAAATATGTGGGTATGATTACTATATTCTATACTATTATTTGGATTTTAAATACTAAACATGATGATTGATTATTTTGAATATGCACTTAGGAGCATGGTAGGACTATTCTTGAGTGATTATTGATTGGAATGATTGGTTGAATGCTGAGACAACATGTTGGAGTGTTTAAAATTTTTTTTTGCTATGCTCACATGCCTAGATAATATGAAATAATCCATGCCATGAATGAATTATTTGAATGTCAATATGCTTGATTTACGTATGTTTGAAGCATTACTTCTGATATATGATTTGTGATGTGATTATGAAACTAAAGAAGATCAAATTAAGACTAAAACCACATATTGAGGAGATGATCGGCCTTTGGGTGTTATCATCGGTGTCCCCAACTAGACTGGCTGTGGGGCTGGGTGTCACTTCGGACCTTTCGCCCCCGTCAGGGTCTCGAAAAGTAATCGGCCTTCAGATGTTTTCCTAGACCACGAGGAGGGGCATTAAGGCCACAAATCTTTCGTTCTTAATTACGATGAAAACAATAAAGTGTTTAAAACGTCCTAATGCAATGAAAATGTTTGCATGTTTTGTATTTTGGTTTAAATAATACTAATGATGTGTTGTATGATCCAATGGGCTCTTGAGCTCACCCCACTTTTCTTTTTCAGGTGACACGTGATGCTCCATGAGTCGATCGATATTGCGGAAGACTTAATTACTTTGTTAAATATATTTGTATATCTTATCTTTTTGTATTTAATCAGAACAAGGCATGTGCCCACTCATCTTTTTGGACTGTTAATTTACACATGATAAAATGTTTTGGGTTTATTCATAAATCTTTGGGCTGCTTAAATTTTAGACTTTGAAGCTTCTCATTTTATTGGTAATTTCACTTATCCATTTTATTTACTTAGAAATTTTATTTCCAAAAATTTTCAAGTCTATTTAAATTGATTTTATCATTACTTGAAAGAAGAATTGGAAATATAGTTTTGAAAAAAAGAAAGAGATAGAGAGTAGATGAATTATATAGCGTTCCGATTCTCGGTGGATGATGACTCGAGTGTGCAACTTCTCCTGCACGGATGGGCATGCAAAGGTCTGGTCCGGGGGTCGGGGTGTTAGAGTCTTGTTTTGAGAAATTTTTGCTTGTGTGTGTGGTAATGAATGTCTCAAGGGTTTCTAATATTTGTGCTAATGTTTCACATCCGACAATTCAAGTTAAAATTGGCAGAGGCATAAAAGATAATAACCATAAAAAACAATGATCGACCTTGTTGTTCTCGATTAACAGACAAATGAGTTAATATACCTTGATCTTTGCCTTCTAATGATGAGAACTTGGAGAAACTCGAGTTTCAACATCAATAAACTTTTGAAATTTGTAACTTTTAATGGATCCTAAAACTTATTGTGTCCATATTAGAAAATTATCATCGTCCAATTTAACCAAGAAAGAATGCTTAAACAGGATTCAGCTAGTGTTTTGATGATGATGCACCATCAAGTAAAGAAGATGAATGAGAATCTGCCATTATGGTTCAATTACCATGACAAGATTGTGACTTGAGTGATCAACTAAATAAAAAAGAAAGAATGAAGAAAAAAAAAAGAAGAAAACCAAAGAAGAAGAAGTAGGTGAAGAATTGCACATAAGATTAAATAGAACATTTTGTGTGTATGTTATAATAACATTATACCTATGTGTGTGTGTGTGTGATATAAGAAGTTGGTTAGGATGAGATAGTATGGGACTACTATAACATATGCTCTAACTAACTAAACCACGTTTTTGCAAGTCATGCAAATAAGTTTTTACAAGAGCTACTTAAAGTTAATGTTTGAGATTTAGAGTATTATTTTGCAAATTTGTCGGTAGTTTTGTGTCCCAATCACCTAACTCTTGTGCTTGTCCATCATTTCACATTATTTTGCATGCTACAATTTTTTCCAAGGTTGAAGTTTTGGATGGCTTTTAGCACATAGATATGTTGCAAAGAAAATTACTCACAACTTGTATTTCTCCTTATTGTTATTGTTTTTTGTTTTTAGGGGGTGAATCAATGGATCACACTTTTTAGTGTTCTTTTGCTTCTAGAAGGATTTGGGATTATTGGAACGCTTTCCAACAACACATTGTTGCTTAAGGGTCTTTTGACTCTTTTTGTAGAGTTGTTTCAATGAACCACTAGGAGTCAAAAGAGGTTGCTACTATTGCTTCCTTTGCCACTTTATGGATGTTTTAGAGGAGAAAAATGAGAGAGTTTATCCTTAATCACCCAAAGGAGAGGTGGATCAAGTTTGGGGGTCATTCTTATGCCCAATTCTTGGGCTTTCTTATTTGATAGTGTTCTTTGAATAATTTGGTTGGTGATGTAATACCCCATAATTTTGTCAAATAACTTAAAAATAAATAAAGCCGACAAAAAAAAATTAAATGAAATAAGTAAGTGAAGATTTCTTGAGACTCTTGGGTGAAAATTATTTATTGAAAAAAATTCTAAAATAATTGGAGGCAACTGAAATCTTAGTATTAAGATGATCTAACAAATGATATAATGTAAGTAGAATTATCAAATATTATTTGTATAAAAATTATTTTGTAATGATGCATATAATGGAACAATTATGGAGTTAAATATCAAATATAACGTAAGTAGAGTGAATTATGTATATATATACATAAATAATTATTTTTACCTCTCTGAAAATAAAAATATGAAATGAATATATAGAAAAATATATGAAATAAAGAAATGAAAAATATAGAGAAATATGGAATATTAAAGAAATAAAAAAATATTTAATAAATACAATATTAAAGAAATAGAAAGGAGAGAATATTAGCAAACCTATATAATACAAGAAGGAAACATAGGGAGATTTAATAAAATAGAAGGATAGGTGCAATAAACCATATTTATATAGATTAGAAAGTGAAATTGGGTTTATCATTAACAAATTTCGGATGATAGAAACTTTAGAAAGTAATTTTGGGCAATCTATACTACATCCAATGGCCAGAAATGTGTAATCCGCACGATCTAGCGATCCAACGGTCGCGATCAAGCCCGCACCAATGCGCAGATGCATCGAATCACCACGATCCAAGGGCCCACGATTGATCCGCCCGATCCAACAACACACAACACAAGCGCGATTTCATAGATCGCAATCAGAGATCCGTGTGCGAAACTCGAGGATGATCTGAGCGTCTAGATCAAAGGCTCCGAAAAAAATCGTGAAAAAAACTGAAAATCCGAATAAATTTTGAAAAAATGGTTTCTAAATTTTGAAAAATTATCCAAAATTCACTTGCTATTCTCCTATACTTGGGACGCATGAAAATTTGAAGAATTGACAAGTTTCCTACAAAGATAACACCACAAACTTACTATTCTCTACCATTATGAACTCTATGTAAACCCCCTATGCTCACAATTCCTTTCATCCCAAGAAACAAGAGTTGAGATTTCCTCTTGTTTTCTAAGCCCTCTTCTTGGCACCCTTTCTCACCTTTCTTTTCCCTTTTGTGTGTGAGAAGTTCTTGGTTTGGAAATTTATCTTGAGTGATTTTCTTGGTGCTTGTATGTTGGGAACTCTCGCTTAAACTTTGGGGAAAAAACATCATAAGGTGGAAGTGATTTCTAGAACACCCCTTTTTTTATTCGAATTACTAGCATGTTCATTGTTTGTATGGCTTTAGAAATCAAAATAGTTTCAGTTCTAGTATTCTAAAATATATTTCGGTTTCAAATTTGATCCTTGTTCAGATTTATGCATCCATAATATTCATGCCATGTTTAGTATCATGCTTAGGCTTTATTTCAAAGTATGATGCATGATTATGGTTGTTTCATGATTTAATTTTCAGATTGTTCATATTCTAGATTTTATTTATCTTAGTTCGATGTTCTAAAATTTATTTGATGATTCAAGGATATAAGATTTAACAAAAGAAGATGGTGAAAATAACCACGTACCATCTTAGCAAACATGTGGGTTGCTATGGGTGTTCTTTTCATATGATTAGTTCATATGGTTCTAAGACCAAAGTACTTGGTTGGTGGGTAAGGTCCCTTAAGTTCCAAAAGTTCAATGAAATTGGCTAAGAAAGACTATATTTTACTCTAAGGAGGTAGTTTGTTAAGAACATCAAGGGCTTAAAAACCTTTTTGGTCTAAAGTCTCAACTTTAAACAAATGAATGCTTGAAACGCCTAATGTATGCAAGTGTTTGAAATATGAATGTGTTATTGGTTTGAATTTGAAAAATGGTTGTTTGAAAAAGATCCACTGAGCTTTGGGCTCACCCCTTTCTCTTTTTTTTTTCAGCAAATTAAATTATGAAGACCATGAAATTTGGATAGCTTCTATTTTAGCAAGTTTCTATTTTTTTTAGTTTCCTTAATGTAAGGGCATATTGACCAATTTTGAATAAGTCTTCCACTGAAATTTAATTTTTATTTTAGAGGTTATAAATTTCTTTTGATCAACAATGTAATAGTTTACTTTCACATTAGAAAGTTATGTATTTTTCTTTTATGAATAAAGGAGTTGAATTTTTCTTTATCTTTAATTGCCTTGATTTTATTAAGTGAAAATTTGTATTCGTGAATTTACTCTAAGGCATGAGGTATTGGAAAATAGAAAGTCAAGTGTGTGTCACTTATAAAGTAACATGGACCCAACTCACCAAATGGTTAAGTCCACTGTCAAAGAATGGTGGTTATGTCCAATACTCAAAGAATGCGGGGGTTGGGGTGTTACAAGTGATTGGAGAATATGTCTAAGAAATTTATTAAGAAGTGATAGATAAAAAGAACCTTTTAACAAAATAGTGCTTGGTTGAATCTTTCAAAATGGAAGAATTATAAATCTTAAAAAAATGATTAATAGTAATATTGGAAATAAAGCAATTGCAATGCCAATCTCTATGTTTTTGGTTTTGTTTTTATTTTTTCTTTGTTTTTTTGTTGTGGTTCTATTTTGACATATTCTCCAAGGTATTGAAACTCGTGCTTTAAGACACCTCTAGCTGCCTTTGAGAGTGTTTTGCTTTAATTTTTTTTTTAATTTAGCCTCTAGTCCTCTAAAACCTTTAAAACCAATGAAAATACCCTTCATGGACAATACATCAATAAACATATTTTGTTTCTTCTACAAAAAGATTCTATATTATTGTCCATAGTCTCTTGTTTTGAATAGTTCATTGACTCTTCTGTGAGGCTAACTCTAGTTGTTAAACATGGAAGTAAAAGCAGAAAAATGAGTTTCCCTAAAGTTGAATTCATCTCAAATTCCACCATCCTCCCTTCTTCCCCAACAAATCCTCAAACATGGGCTTTGACACAATGGCACTTGGCTCTTCTTCCTCTTCATTACATCCAAAAAGGACTCTTATTTCCCAAACCCACCTGGCCAGAAACCATTGTTAGCCTCTTTAAAACCTCTCTTCTCATACACTCAACCACTTCACTCCCTTTGCAGGTTCATAACAACCACAACACACAATAGTAACAACAATGACAAAGCTCCTTCCTCCATTTCCTTCTTCATTTAGTGTAATAACAATACAAATGCAAGAGCCTATTTCCTCCAAGCTCCTTGCAACATAATTGTAACACTCCACCTCCAAATGACCATATTTGAGGGTACAAATGTCGATTTACCCTTGTACGTCATTAAAGCAACATGATCAATTAATACCTCATTAAATAAAAATGTTATATCATCTATCTATTTATCATACACAGATACCTCAATGGGGTCACTTGAGAGACAATACATTACTAATTCTCTTTCTAATGCCTGTGTCACAATCTCATATACAAATATGATATCAATAAACATAAGTAAACACATGAAAATTAAATGCTAAAGTACCAAGTCTAACCAACATCAAAATAACCCTCTAATATTCCACTAAAACTAACTTCTATTTGGTCCTCATGGCCTATTATTATTCAATATAAAAATTTTAAAGAAATTAAAAGTCTATAGGGAAAACATGAGCAACATGACTGAAACAACTACTTGTAACACCCCAATTTCAACCGAACCTCCATTCACGTGTTAACTCACGTGTGGATCATCGCCCGATGAAAATCAAGATGCTACCAAAATTTTTCTTTCTGTCCAAGATCTTTTTCTTCAATTGAGGTTCATAACAATTTGTTCCCAAGTCAATGTGTCGCGACCACTTCGCAAGTGATGTCACGACCGGCACAGAATTCCCAAACCTGTCAGAACTCTGACATGTCCGAAAACCCTGTAAGCCTTCCGAATCAAATCACTAAATTTTCTCAAAAATTTTGACAGAGTCTCCTTTAAAAATATAACATTTCACAAAGTTCAAAACACCTGATAGTCACAATCATATACAAAATCACATATTTTCTTTCATCCACATAACTATACATCCAGAAAATCCATCATTTCTTAGTAATACATTCAAATGACAACACATTTCTATCCATCTCCCAAAATAATAATATAACTAATGTTTACACTTCTCACATACTATTAACTTCAAAAAGAAAATCCAAAACCATTTCACATCATCTTCCCTTTACCTTTCCTGTCAGATCCTGGAGAAAATG